>ML375478.1:602-35052 GCA_005239525.1 Nicotiana knightiana | reverse complement strand
AACTTTATTCAACTGCCGGTAATCTATACACATTCTCATCGATCCATCCTTCTTCTTTACAAACAAAATTGATGCACCCCAGGGCGAGACACTAGGCCTGATGAAACCTTTATCAAGCAGGTCTTGCAACTGTTCTTTCAATTCTTTCAATTCTGGTGGGGCCATCCGGTATGGAGGAATAGAAATGGGCTGAGTGCCCGGAGCAACATCAATACAAAAATCGATATCCCTGTCGGGTGGCATCCCCGGCAGGTCTACAGGAAACACTTTCGGAAAATCCCGAACAATAGGCACTGACTCTATTGAAGAAACCCCGACATCAGAATCACGGATATGAGCCAAATAAGCCAACCATCCTTTCCCAACCATGCGACGAGCCTTGGCATAAGAAATCACTCTGCTGGGAGAATGACCAGGAGTCCCTTTCCATTCTAACCGAGGCAATACCGGCAAAGATAAAGTAAATGTCTTGGCGTGACAGTCCAAGATGGCATAATAAGGTGACAACCAATCCATGCCCAATATGACATCACAATCGACCATGTCAAGAAACAACAGGTCTACACTAGTTTCAAGACCCTCAATAATGACTACGCACGAACTATATACACGATCTACAACAATAACATCCCCCACCGGCGTAGACACATAAACAGGGACACTCAAAGAATCGTGGGGCAAGACCAAATACGAGGAAAAATAGGATGACACATAAGAATAAGTAGACCCCGGATCAAACAAAATTGAAGCATCTTTACTACAAATTGAAATGGTTCCTGTGATAACAGCATCGGAGGACTCTGCCTCGGGTCTGGCTGGAAATGCATATAATCGGGGCTGGGCCCCACCACACTGAACTACGTCTAACAGACTAGCCGCCATGTCACGACCCAATTCCGGAGTCGTGATGGCGCCTGTCGTGGAACCAGGAAAGCCACCCATTTTATCTAAGTTAAATGCAATTACCAATAAATACCCTTCTTAACAAGTCTATGGAATACTAATAATAATAAATCAGAATTTGGAAAAAAACAATTTATGAAAATCAGAACCCAAATCCTACAAACCTCGGATCCAGTGTCACACAGTCATGAGTTGCTAATACTTAATACAACCAAAAAGAAATGACCAACATAGTCTGAAGATAAATACGACGGTAGAAAAGGAAGAGAAGACGAGATCACGTTCGCCAACTGATACCTCGTCAACTCTAATGAAACTGCTGCTACTCACTGACCAGAGTTGAATCCCGCTGTACCTGGATCTGCACACAAGGTGCAGGGGGTAACGTGAGTACACCAACTCAGTAATAACAAAACCAAACTACGGNCTAGCATGAATTCATATAGAATCAAGAATGATGTATACTCAGTAATCAAACTCTCATAAGGTGGTCCACTCAGTACTAGACTACGGCCTCCCGGCCCAGGGAAGTCCATCCCGGATATTACATAAACACAAGTGACACTGTCACCTAGTACTAAGGAAAAAGGTCAATCCAGCCACCACGGAGAAGATCCATCTCCGGAACATAATACCCACAGAGGAAATCCATATCCGGAACATAAAACCCATGGAGGAAATCCATCTCCAGAACATAAAACCCACGGAGAAAATCCATCTCCGGAACATAATACTCGGACAAGATCCATGTCCAGAGAAATCCATCCCTCAATATATGTGCGCTCACTGGGGGTGTAAAGACTCCGGAAGGGCTCCTTTCAGCCCAAGCGCTATATCAAGCCAACGAAGGCATGATTCCAGGACCGCTGCAGTGTGCAGTCCGACCTCATAACTGTCTCAAAACCAGGCTCCAAGCCTCACTCAGTCAGTACCTTCCAGTCTCACTCACAATGCTCTAACATATGAAAATCAGCCCAAACCAATGATAATATAGAATAAACTAGCAACTTACGAGACTGAGGCATGAAACATATACTATAACAGGACTGAGTACATGAAAACAATAATCATAAATAGAGACAGCAATAATCGACCGTTCCGGTCTGAACATATCGGCGTGAAGCCTTAACATTTATACTTAGCATGATTTCTATTTCTTTCAAGGTAAATACCACCTTCACAGTACAAATATCAACCTGAGATAACCATTAGACAGTGCCATGGGATGATCCAGGCTACAAATATTCGGTGTATGCCCGCATGCCCGTCACTTGGCAAGTGCGTCACCTTAATTAACATCATATATCAAATAGTTTAGGGTTTTGAACCCTCAGTTCCAAGTTGGAAGTGTTACTTACCTCAAAAACGGCTAATATACTACTCCGCAGTGCCCTTGCCTCTAAATTCAGCCTCCGAGGGCTCCAAATCTACCAACAATCAGATGTATATCATTATAATATGCTAAGGAACTAATCCCAATCGAAATGTATCAAAAATACTCAAAAATCTCGAAATTGGTCAAACCCGACCCTCCGAGCCCACGTCCCGAAACTCATAAATTTTTATACAAAATTTTTCTTCATCATCTCACGAGTCCGTACATATAAAGAACACTAAATTCGGAGTCCAAATGACCCCTCAAATCTCCATTTTTAAAGACTCTAAATCCCAAGCCCTAATTACCCAATTTGCACTAATTTTTCCCTAATTTTCTACCATAAATCTGACCTTTAATCACATATAAACGAGTTTAGAATCCAAAAACCTTACCTCAATGAAGAACTATCGAATCCCCTCTTCAAAACCCTTCAAAAAGCTTCAAACCCTGATGAAATATTGAGAAAAATGGCTAAAATTTGCGAAGGCATGTTTTTATACTCTCTGAACAGTGGTTCCGCACCTGCGACCACTTACGCGCACCTGCGGAAAGACCCCAAAGTCCTCAGCCTCCGCACCTGCGCTCGACCTCCCGCACCTGTGGAAATCCTTCAACTAGCCAAACTTCCGCATCTGCGGAACTTCGTCCGCTCTAGCGGGCCCGCACCTGCGGCTCCTCTTCCGCAGGTGCGAAAACACCAGCACCAGCTACTTCAGCAACAACAATTATGCTCCAAACTCCCGGTTAACCACCCAAAACTATCTCGAGCCCCTCGGGACCCCAACCAAACATACCAACACACCACGTATGATCGTTCGAACTTAGTCGAGCTTTCGAAACATCAAAAACGACATCAAAACCCCAAAAACACATCGAATTCAAGCCTATGAACTTTGAATTTTCTAAATTCCACCAACGATGTCGAAACTACCCAAAACAACTCCGATTGACCTGAAATTTTGCAGGCATATCCAAAATGACATTACAAACCTGTTCCAACTGTCAGAATTACATTCCGACCCCGATATCCTATTTTTCACTGCCAACCGGAAATCGCCAAAAACTAACTTTCGCCAATTCAAGCCTAATTCTACACTGGACATCACAAAAATATTCCGAACACACTCCTAAGTCCCAAATCACCTAACGAAGCTATCCGAGCCATAAAATCCGTATTCCGAGGTTGTTTACCAATAAGTCAACTCTTAGTTGACTTTTCCAACTTCAAGGCTATTTTTAAAGACTAAGTTACTGAATTCTGATTAACCATTCCGATTTCAAGCCTATCGACTCTAACCCATCAGTAATAGAATAACCAATCAATGACAAGTCAATGACAACAATAAACATGCAAGTTCTACGTAACGACAGACTGGGTCGTTACGCGCCACCTCTAGCGGGATGGCCTCCACCTCTAGCATGCTCACCTCCACCTTTAACATTCTGACCTCTACCTCTGAATACCTGACCCCTACCCCTGGCTGGCTGGGCAGGTGGTGCTGCAGCTGGTGCCGGAACTATAGCACGAGAATTCTGGTACTGAGGCTGATTACCCAAAATTTTGGACAAGATCTCCGAATGTGACCATACTCACCACACTCATAACAACCATCCTGATACTGAGGCTGACCCTGACGAACCGGCTAACCACGATAATAACTCTAAAGAGGAGATGCTCTGATCGGCGCTGTCTAATCAGAATAAGGCAAGTAAGAGCCATGACCACCTGAGGAACCATGAGACGTCTAAAGTGATGAATTAAAATGCCTGGAAGAATGGCCTCTACCCTGAGTATCTCCACCTCCAGACGAGGCACCACTGAATCTACCGGAATGGCGAAGTCTCTTGTCTGACCCCTGGCTTCCCATCTCGAGAACCGTCTCAACTCTCCTAGCCACATTGACCGCATCCTGAAATGAAATCTCAGTCCCTGTCTCCTTTGCCATCTGCAACCTGATGGGCTGGGAAAGGCACTCAATAAATCTCCTAACACTCTCTCTCTCTCTCTCTCTGGGCTATAAAAGAATAGCATGCCGAGCCAAATCCACAAAGCGATTCTCATATTGGGTAACTGTCATGCCGCCCTTCAAAAAACGCTCAAACTGAAGACGTTTCTCTTCTCTGGTAGTGATAGGCAAAAATTTCTCCAAAAAGAGGTGAGAAAACTGATCCCAAGTCAGAGCAGGCGACCCAGCTGGTCTAGTCAACAAATAATGCCTCCCATCTCTTGGTGGAACCAGTCATCTAAAACGCGGCGAAGTCGACCACATTGGTCTCCAAAATACCCATATTACGAAGAACCTTATGACAGCTGTCCAGATATTCCTGAGGATCCTCTGAAGTCGCACCACTGAAGTGAACAGGGAAAAGCTTGATGAACCTGTCCAGTCTCCACAAAGCATCGGAAGTCATAGCTGACCCATCAGCAATCGGGGCTGCAGCAACTGTCTGAACTACCATAACTGGGTTGGCTGCTGGGGTCTGGATTTGAGGAGTAGTATGATCATGAGTGTAGGTAACAGGAGTCTGGACCCCTCCTCCATCCTGAGATACGGGTGCTGCAACAGGGAGTGCACCCGTCTAGGCTACACCCTCCATATGGCCCACTAATCGGACCAAAGCATCCTGANCCCCCCCCCCCCCATCAATCTCAATCTGGGGCTCCGCAGCTAGGGCTGCAGTATGAGCAACGGGCTAAGTCTTGCCCTTTCCTCGGCCTTTGACGTGGCATTGGCCTCTGCCCCTAATAGGAGCTGTTGCTGCTGGAAAACCGGGTTGTTGGTCAGCGAAAGAATAAGCACATGTTCTCTCCATCTACGAGAGTAGAAGAGTTCAATCAGTATTTGAGATACCAAGAATCGCGCGATAGAGTATAAATAAAAACTAAGTTTGTTCCTAGCTTCATAGCCTCTGAGAGATAAGTACAGACATCTATGTACCGACCCCTCAGACTCTATCAACCTTATTTGTGAATTGTGAGACCTATGCACCCTAGTGCTCTGATACCAACTTGTCACGACCCAAATTCCCAACCCACGGGATCGTGATGGTGCCTAATACAATACTTGCTAGGTAAACCGATGTTAGAATACTAACCATTTCTTTTTAAAGTTTACTTACACATAATAGAACGATTTAAAAATGGATACTGAATCTAATATTTTCCACTAAATAATTCCATGAATAATAATAAAGACCAATAATTAAGCCGAACTACAAACTAAATATATAATTATAAAACTACCCAGGGTCTGGTGTCACAATTCACGAACTACTAAGAATACTACAAATAATGGACTGAAAGAATATATCTCTGTTCTGAAAGGAATAAATCAGCGTCTATAAAGTAAAGAGAAGACTCCAGGAATCTGCGGACGCCAGCAGATCTACCTCGTGTCTCCGAACGAAAATATGCAGCTACTAAGATTTCCTAACTCTGGCTAGTACCTGGATCTGCACAAAAGAGTGCAGAGTGTAGTATCAGTACAACCGACCCCATGTACTGAGTAAGTGTTGAGCCTAACCTTGACGAAGTAGTAACGAGGCTACGGCGGGGTATTAATAATATAACATGTGAACAATATATATATATATATATATATATATATATATACAATTTCACAACCCAAACTCCCAACCCACGGGATCGTGATGGCGCCTAACACAATACTTGCTAGGCAAGCCGATGTTAGAAATTTACTAACCATTTCTTTTTAACGTTTACTTACACATAATAGAACGATTTAAAAATGAATACTGAATCTAATATTCTCCACTTAATAATTCCATGAATAATAATAAATATCAATAATTAATCCAAACCACAAACTAAATATATAATTATAACATTACCCAGGGTCTGGTGTCACAATTCACGAACTACTAAGAATACTACAAATAATGGGCTGAAAGAATATATATTTGTTCTGAAAGGAATAAAACAGCGTCTATAAAGTAAAGAGAAGACTCCACGAATCTGCGGACGCCAGCAAATCTACCTCGTGTCTCCGAACGAAAAATGCGCAGCTACTAAGATCTCCTAACTCTGGCCAGTACCTGGATCTGCAAAAAAGAGTGCAGACTGTAGTATCAGTACAACCGACCCCATGTACTGAGTAAGTGCCGAGCCTAACCTCGACGAAGTAGTGACGAGACTACGGTGGGGCATTAACAATATAACATGTGAACAATATATATAATAAAGCAATAAATAATAAAATAATAATAAACTTGATAACCAGTAACTTGCAACAGTAAATAAAAATAGCTCGGATAAATTTTTTCAGATATCAACAATAATCAACTCCTCAAAATTTCCAAGTTTCAATATATCACAATAAGAATCAGAGTATGAAAACCTTTTTAATAAAATCGGAGTTTTCCAAATCCTTATTTTTTTGAAATCAGTAAAACATAAATATTCACCCTTATCGCTCCTTGTTGCGGCGCGCAACCCGCTCCCACCTGTCCACCCTTATTGCTTCTCCCTATATATATATCACCCTTATTTCTCCTGTTGCGGCGTACAAACCGCTCCCACCAGACATATCATATCAGTTTTATAAAAATGTTCATAATTTAGGCCAAGCCTTTCACAATATTTTTGTATCAACAATTGTAAAAAGAGGCTGTAAAACTCATAAACTTCATCAATTATCATTTCACAACGAAACCAACCAAAAATTATATACATATCGTAACACTGACATCCATCTCAATCCTTATGTAACATAACAAAACCAAGAAAACATCCAACACTTCCAAAATACTTGAAACACTACTTAACAATAAGTTAACGAATCCAAATGGACATATAAACATCAATGATCCTGAAACAATTAAGCCCGGAAGCAAATAATTGGAAAACGGGAAAGGGACCATGTTTAACAATAATTTAGTGGTGCATAGATACTCGTCACCTCACCTATACACCACACACATGCAAATTCACATAGCATTTAAGTGGGGATTCATATTCCTTCAAGTCAAGGTTAAACCAAGCACTTACCTCAATTTCGCAGGCCACTCACTGCTCAATTACCTCTTTTCTTTAGAATTTGCCTCTAACCCACTCGAATCTAATCATACTTAGTTTAATATTATTAATTTATGCTAAAGGAACTAACTTTACAGAAAATTCAAAGTTTTCTCAAAAAAAGTTAAAACCCGACCCCGGGCCCCCTTGGTCCAAACTCGGGGTTCGGACCAAACTCCATTTACTGATTCACTCCCGAGCCTGAATATGCAATTAGTTTCTAAATCCGACCTCAATTCGAGGTCAAAATCCCATTTTTACAAAATTCCCTAATTCTACCCAAACCCTCAATTTTTACCATGAATATTCTTGATTTTGGATTGAAAAGTGATGAAAAATATTGGGTAATTGAAAGATAAGAGATTAGGATTGATTACCAACACCTTGGGGATGAATTTGTGTGAATAAAATCACCTCTAGGTCTTTGTAGTTCAAAGATTTGTGAAAAATAGGTTCTGCCCGATTTTAAAACTGGTTTTTATATGACTGGGCAGGCCGTCGTCGCGTTCGCGATGGGCCTGCCGCGTTCGTGATGGGTCAATCCCAATGGCCTTCGCGTTCGCGGGGTTTTGAACGCGTTCGAGAAGCTTTGTTTCCTTTGGTCATCGCGTTCGCGATCAGGTGGTCGCGTTCGCGTAGAAGAAATGCACCTACCCTCCCCCAAGTCCTGTTTACACATCGCGTTCGCGTGGCCTGGACGCGTGTCCTGGACGCGTTCACGAAGCTTTAGCCCACCAGTGCTCCGGGTTCGCGTCTTGAGCTCCCCGTTCCCATAGAAAAAAATGGCCCCAGTGCACTTTACTCTACGTGTTCGCGGGTAAAGCAACGCGAACGCGAAGAACAATTTACCTGCGCACCAGAAACAGTCATGACAACAAAATTTCTCAAGTATAAAACATCTCGTAGCCTATCCAAAACTCACCCGAGCCCTCGGGGCTCTAAGCCAAACATACAGGCAAGTCTAAAAATATCATACAGACTTGCTCGTACGATCAAATCTTGAAAATAACATCTAAAATTATGAATTTAACCTCAAAACTTATCATTTTTCTCAAGAACACTTATATTTCACCATTTCTTAACCGGACGTCCGAATCATGTCAAATAAACTCTGATTCTTACCAAATTTCACAGATAGGACGTAAATATCATAACAAACCTGTATCGAGCTCCGGAACCAAAATACGGGCCCAGTACCAACAATTTCAAATATTAATTCATTTTTTTATTTCATGAAAAATCTAGCAAAATTATTTCTTTCAAAAATTGATTTCTAAGCTAGGGACCTCAGAATTTGGTTCCGGGCGCATACGTCCAAGTCCCATATTTTATTGCGGACCTCCCAGGATCGTCGGAATACATATCCGGGTCCGTTTATTCAAAATGTTGAACAAAGTCAACTAAAACCAAATTTTAAATTCCAAAAATTACTATTTCTCATATTTTCACATAAAAGCTTTCCGGTTTCATGCCCGGCCTGCACACGCTAATTAAGGTAATTAAAATTAGTCTTTTTAAGGCTAATAAAACTGGAATGGAGACTTAATTTGTAAGATGACCCTTTGGGTCATCACAATCAACTTCTTGATGGGTTTTTATCTCTTCCTTTTTTTTACACTAGTAAACTCAAGAATACAGTGTTTGTACTAAGAACAAGAAAGACGTAGAAACTTGTATATGAAGTTGCATAAGTCTTTCTTCTGTTCTTCATTTCTTCATACATGTAGGTCTTGATTTCTTCTTGTCGTCAGAGTCGTTGCAACTTTTGAGCAGACGGACCATTGATTGAGACAAAGAATATTCTATGAGATTTGACCCAAGGGTTGCCTCTGAATCCAGTTCATAAAAGAAGGTTGGATTCAATTCTTGGCCATGCTCTTCTTTCCTTGTATTTTCCTAACATTCAGGAACAATTACCGGCCTCTAGTTGATTGATCGTCAATAACTCCAACTTTTGTTTTGCTTGTTGTCTAAATTTGCGCTCTGTCAATTATGATCTTCTGATTTCCTTCTCCGTGGATTTTTCTTTATTCTCGAACTTGATTACTCATCTTTTGTCTTGATTGATTTGCTCCAAACTTTGATGAATTCGGCACTAGGTTGATTTCTTTTCCTTTTGTCAATTTTAGCATTTGCATTTCTTTCCTTCCAAGTTTTAAAGTTCATCCATACATTCGAATTTTTAGGTATTTTCTATTGTCATCATCGAAACTTAAAGTGTAATAGTCTCCCTTTTTTCGATGATGACAATCAAAAGGAATAATAAAGTGGATGAAACTTCCCTTTATGTGTCTGTGCTTCCATGTACTTTGATGTGTTGCACTTCCTTTATTTGATGCTCCCTTCTTTGTTGCTTCCTTATATTTTTCTCCCCCTTTGACATCAATCAAAAAGTAAGAACTATGAAATGCAGGCAATCATGCAAGTAATACATAACATGCAGAAGAAAATATGTGATAGAAGATAGGAAAGCAAGTCCTATGCCTTTAGCTGAGGAATAATAGAAAATTGGTTTTTACAGACCAAAAGCAAGATTAAAAGTACCAAAAATATGTTTTATCCTACCACACAGTAGGCCTTAGTCCCCCCCCCCTCCCCCACACACCCAAAAGTACTTCTGGATATTGATAACTTTGGTGCAGAAAGAGTCATAGGTGGTTTAAACTTCTTGGTGAGCTTATCAATTTTCTCGGTCATGTAGTTGAAGGCCCTGATATCTTGCCTCTTAGTTTCTCCCATGTCCATCCTAAGTTTAGCCTCATTTGTACATGTTTCCTTGGTGACATCCCTTATCTTGTCCACTTGTTCTTTCATGGCTGTGAGCATGTTGTTCAGGCCTTCCAAACCTTGTTGAATTTGTTGTAAATCACTAGGATCTCTGTTGGTTCAGCAGGTGGCTCAGCTTACACTGGAGTATCCCCAGTTTTAGCACACTTCACCCAGCCATCTTCAACCAAAGTGTTGCCCACATAGCAAACATTGTCTTATCATATGTACTAGAGATGATTTTAGGAGAGAAAGGTACCATATCAACCATCATCACTTCAAGAATATATGAGATAAGCAGACCATAAGGTAAACACAGGAAGTAGAGGATGAAACTTCTCTAATACTTTCTACCATGTACTGGCGAATCCATACAAACCAATCAAGTCATTTATTTTTCACAAGACAATACAGAACAAAGATACCCTCGGTGGTTAAGGAACTAAAAGAACCAGTCCTTGGTAAGAGGGTAGTTGCAATCATATGAGCTAACGATGTTAAAACTTCAAACTCTTGGGACCAATATCACGAGGATTTTCAGACAAAATTGTTTTTGCCTCATCTAGGGATACTTCAAAATATTTAGGCTAGGAACTTGAACAGACACATTATAACCATGAAACCTAGAAGAAACAGTGTTCTCAAACTGATACGCATCAAGCACAATACGAGTATCTAAAATCATTGACTCCAAATTGTCTTTATCATTCACAAAAAGATTTGCATAAAATATCCTCATGGGTTCTTCATAGACAGTATTTCTAATAATGTCAAACAGAGGAGAAAGGCGTTGAAAGTAAAAGATAGAGACAACATCACAATGAAAATATTTCAGAAGAGAGAGATTTACAGTACACTCATATGCCATCAATTTTGACTTGTACGATTCAAACCTAGATTTTTCGGATGGACCATAGAAAATGATCTTGTCCTCAAGTCCAAACTTAGTACTTTCCACTTACTCCTTTTTGCATGCAGGCCTTTTGGGGGATTTATCCATGGGACTTTTTCGGCTCTTTTCTAGCTTAGCACTTGATCTTCAGAAAAGTCATTGCTCTCACTGTCAATTTTTAGAGGACCGGAGTCAAGGGATGACTCAAGATCAACTAATTCATTAGGGGTAGGAGGAGAAGTTTTTCTGCTTTGCTGTGATAAAGAGGTTTGAGTGGGATGGAAGAAGATGGAAGGAGGGGATTCTTAAGTAGCCATTGGGGAGTGTGAAGGGTTGTATCAGTTGGAGGGAAAAGGTGGGAACATAATGAAGTGACTATTCTGAGGAGTCTTTTTGGTGGTACATAAGGTAAGTAATAATTACAGTCATATCAGCAATTAATGGAAGCAATAACTTACCAAACATTGTAAAAGGAAATAAAATGTTTAGCAATTTTAAAACAAGAAAAATCTTTTTATGGAGCATGCATGATTCCAATTTGAATGCGCAATGAACAAAAGCCTTCTTCTAAAAGAGGTTTAGTTAAACTATCAGCAAGTTGGAACTCAGTATTAATAAATTCTAACAATATATCACTTTTAGCAATATTATCGTGAATAAAATGATGCTTAATCTCTATATGCTTTACCCTAGAATAGGGCACAGAATTTTTGATAAGCAAATAACGTTGGTATTATCACATAGAATGGGAGTGCAAGTAACGTGAAGATCATTATCCAAAAGTTGATGCATAATTCATAGAATTTGAGTGAAACAACTTCCAACAACTAAATATTCAGCTTCAGTGGTTGATAATGCAACACAATTTTATTTCTTGATATGCCAAGAAATTAAGACAATTCACAGTAATTGACATGTTCCATTGGTGCTCTTTCTGTTACTTCTGTCACCTACAAAATCTGTATCTGAAAATTCTTTTAGATTAAAATTGTTAGAATGAGGATACCACATACCTAACTCGGTGGTGCCAATAAGATATCTGATGATACGTTTTGCCGCAGTCAGATGTGATTCCTTTGGAACCTACTAAAAACTTACACATTTGCATACACTGAATATTATATTTGATCGACTAGTTGTAAGATATAGAAGGGATCCAATCATCCCTCTATACATAGTTTCATCAACACGTTTTCCGTCTTTATGTTCTTCTAGAGTTATTGATGGGCTCATGGGAGTTCCACTAGGCTTTGCATTTCCCATTCCGAATTTTTTTATAAGCTCCTTTGTATATTTGGTTTGGCTAATGAAGATTCCTTTGAAGGATTTTTTGATTTGTAGCGAAGAAAAAATGTCAGCTCTCCCATCATGCTCATTTCGAGTTCTCCTTTCATAATATTTGTAAACTCTTCACATAGCACAAAGTTAGAACTTTTGAAAATAATATCATTTACATAGATTGAATAATAAGATTACCTAAATTTGATCACTTAATAAACAGAGTTGCATTGATATTACCTCGTTTAAAGCCATGATTTAACAAAAAAGGAACTTAGTCTCTCATACCAGGCTCGGGGAACCTCTTTGAGACCGTACAAGGCCTTTGAAAGCTTGAAGACATGATTTGGAAGATTGTTATTTATAAATCCAAGAGGTTGTTTTACAAATACCTCTTCAAAGATGAATTTATTCACAAAAACGCTTTTACATCCATCTGAAATAGCCTTAACCCTTTGTGAGATGCAAAAGCAAGGAGTTTACGAATGGATTCTAACCTTGACACCGGAGTGAAGGTTCCATCATAGTCGATTCCTTTCATTGTGAGTAATCTTGAGCTACTAGTCTTGCCTTGTTATGAACTACTTGCCGAGATTCATTCATCTTATTTCTGAACACCCATTTTGTTCCTACAATTGAAGCACCTGATGGTTTTAGAACTAGGTCCCATACTTCGTTTCTTTCAAATTGTTCAAGTTCTTCCTTCATAACTTTGACCCAGTTGTCATCCTTGAGTGCTTCATCAACCTTCTTTGGCTCGTGTTGTGATATTAGAGTCGTATGAGAATTTAATTTTTGAGACCTTCGGGTAATGATTCCCTCTTGAGGATTTCCAATAATAACTTGTGAGGATAGCCTTGTTCACCATTCCATTCATATGGAACTTTGCCAACATAATTATCAATTCTTTCAGGAATTTGTTTGGAGGCGGAGGATGAAACTTCTGAAGCTTTTTTGATAGTCGACTGAGATTCATCATGAATTAAATTTTCAGCATTATTCTCAGGGACTTGAATAGTCTTTGATACACCTGCAATGTCTTCTTCTTCTACTGACTTGACAGTCTCATGACGTGGGTTAGTATCAATAACAACTACATTAATAGATTCTTCTACTATAATAGTACGCTTATTGTAAACTCTATAAGCTTTACTGGAAGGAGAATATCCAAGAAATATACCTTTGTCACTTCTAGGATCAAACTTACCAAGATTGTCCTTACCGTTATTATGAACAAAGCATTTACATACAAAAGGATTAAAGTAGCTCACATTTGACCTTATTCCTATCCATAGTTCTTGGGGAGTCTTCTTTAAGATTTGTCTAATCATACATCTGTTGATGATATGGCATGTTGTACTTACAGCTTTTGTCCATAAGTGATGTGGTAGAGCTTTTGGCGATCATTGTTCTGGCCATGTCTTGAAATGTCATGTTCTTCCTTTTAACTACCCTTGTTTTTTCGAGGAGATCTTGGATATGAGAATTTGTGTATTCCATGATCGTTACAGAAGGTTTCAAAAGCTTTTCTCTCAAATTCTCCTCCATAATCACTCCTTATTATGGAGATGCAGAGACCTTTTTCACATTGCACTTTCTTGCAAAAAACTTCAAAGTTCTTTAGTGCCTCATCTTTGTGAATCAAAAAGATAACCCATATGAAACTAGATTAATCATCAACAATAACAAAATATTTCTTACCATTTATACTAGAGGTCCTTGAGGGACCAAAAAGATCCATGTGCAGTAATTGCAAAGATTTTGAAGTGGAAACAATGTATTTTGGTTTAAAAGAGGATCTAGTCTATTAGCCAAGTTGACATGCATCACAAATATGATCTTTTGAAAAATTCAGTTTGTAAATTCAATGACTAGATCTTATTTTGAAAGCTTTTCAATGGAATGCATGCTTGTATGACCTAATTTTCAAGGTTGTCTATTTTGCTAAGAGTATAAAAATTCTTGTCTCTATTTCCAGAAAGAATTGACCAGTCAATCTTTTTAAAGCGTACCTTATAGTCGTTGACGCATAGCTGACTAATGATGAATAAGTTGTATCCTAGTTCGTCACGAGATATAGTTCGTCTACTTTACATGTTGAACCTAAAGGAACTTTACCGACCCCAATGACGTTTCCTTTGGATTTATCTCCAAAAGTGACTGATTCACCATCAAAATTTTGTGACAGTTTAAAAATTTGTTTGTCACTTGTCATGTACATGGAACACGCATTGTCAAGATACTAATTTTTTTCGGTGTTCCTCACCGGTTCTCCGATTTTCATCAAACTTAGCTTTTTATCTAGCTCATTTTCTGATTCCCCATCATCACTTTTGCCTATTGCCATGAAACACATGTTGGTTGTTTCTTCACCTTCCGACCCTTCTTCATCGTTCTATGCTCTGAATGATTTCTTGTTTTGAAAGCCTTTGTTGATTTTTTTCTTTAATTCCGGACATTCAGCTTGTATATGTCCAAATTTTTCACATCCATAGCACCTTCCATAATTTTTTTTCATTTTTATTTGATGGTCTTCCTTTTTTGGTAAATTGTTTTCCATTTATTCCTCCTCTGATTCTTCTCATCATATTAGATACTACCCTAGATAGTATTGTTATGTTTTCCTTCTACTCTCCTTCTCCTCCTTCTTCTTTATTTCATACTCGACTATAGTTACTTTGAAAGCTACACTTTTATTTTTCTCTTCCTGTGCTCGTCTATTTATGTGAGTCTTTTCAAATGCTATGAGGTCTCCTAGCAATTCATCATACGAGATTTTGACAAGATCTTGACATTCTAAGGCAATAACCTTAGGTTGCCATGCAGTGGGTAAGCTCGAGAATTTTCCTGACATGTTCTCCGATTTTCAGTGATCTTTCGAATGATTTTAAGTCTCCAATAAATTTTCTGAATCTTGATAACATTTCTTTGGCCGATTCACCTTCCTTCATTTGAAACAGTTCATATTCATGAATCAGAAGATTTATTCTTGTCCCTTTGACTATATTTGTACCTTCATAGGTGACTTCTAGTTTGTCCCACATTTCTTTCGCAGTTTCACAACTTGATATCTTCTCATACTTTTCTCAACTTATGGCATTGTGATCACGCCCAACTATGCCTTGTAAAAAGGACTAAGCAGTTGTTGCAAATATAATCCGGCTTACAAGTCCGGAGTCGAATCCCACAGAGAACTAAATTTTCGCTATAATTGTTCAATATTGCTTAGAAACACAAGTCCAAATAATTTCCTAATTATAGAGATTATAATATTTCTTTCTAACTAATTAAGTAACAACTATTATAAAACAGTAAAATTATCAACTAACAAGGATGAAATTTGAGACAGAACTAAGGAGGTCTAGAGATATGATTTTCCCTATTGATGGAATCCCTTCCTGCTATGTTTCATATAAATTTGCTTAATCTTCTCTATCGACCATGAGCACTCTTATTACCGCAAATCTCTCCCGAGTAATTACGAAAATTTACTAGACATACTCTCCCGAGTTACACTAGCTGGCTTTAATTACAGCTCACTTAGATCGCACCCAAGGTTTTGTTATCCCTAATCCCACCTTTAAACCCTCGGTTATTTATTCATCATATACTTTGGGAGTGGTGTTGTTCAACAAATACCTAAATATGCACTCTATCCCGAGTAATACATACTAAATAAGCACAACTAATTGAGGATCCTTTCAATTAACTACAACAAGAACATATTTGAACAAATAGATATTAAACTTTAGCAAATTTAACATAGCAAGAATTTCATCCTTCAATAGGTTCCATCAAAATCCAGATAACAAATTAGCTATTCATAATAGTATGTAAAAATACAATACCAAAAGTCATAACCAACAATAAGAAATAGGAAGAGGAAGGAAAAACTCGTAGAAGAATTCCCCACCTTGTTCCTATTGTGTCTCTGCCTCCTTAGGTCGAATCTGTGTCAAAAGTATGTTCAACCTCTCCAAAATACTGTGTTTCCATGTATATGTACCAAGTAGGGTCGGGCCCAAACAATTATACCTTCTCCTATGCGTAAAAGGATAATTTTCCAGGCCTGAAGTAGCGTGGTCGCGCTAGTGGCCGTGCATATCGAAAAGTTTCTGCCCTATTTGCACGTCAGGTCCGCGGTCTCGGTTTCGACCGCGTTTTTCACCCTGTTTAGTTTGGAACTTGGAAAAACGTGAAATATGAAAGTTGTAGAACTTTTTGGTAACTTTACAAACATATATTATATATCCCAAATGGAGTTTGGATCAAAGAGTTATGTCTATTTTACTAGACAGTGCACAATATTCCCTCGAGTCTTCGTTTGTTCTTAACTATCAAATTTGACCCCCGAACACGATCCTGACTTAATTCCTTGGGATTTTACTCAAAATTAAAAGCTCCAAATCACTTGAATTCATTCCATAACATCTATATAGCTCGGAATCACTCTTACAAGGCATAAAACACACAACTAGTGCAGAACATTAGCGATTAAAGCTCAAACTCAATTAAAGTGCAGTAAACTAGAGTGTAATAAGTGACTAAAATACACAATCATAGCCTATCATCACATTGTATAGGAGATTTTTTGACTTGGCATTCACTTGAACAAATATAGCTTGTTCATCAGTATAATCGTCTAAATCAAGAGGATCAGATGATACCTGACCTTTACCTTGTTTTATCCTTCTTTGCTGGAATGGAGAGATCTCCCTTTTTTATCACGTGTCAAACTTTAATGTCATATGATTTTGTGTAGGTTTTCATGCGCACTTTTCAGTGTGAAAAGTGTTGACCATTAAAGTAGGACGGTCTTGCTTGAGAGGTTCCTTCTTGAAAGAGTGCTCCATTAACTGTGTTTGATGCCATGATCTTTTTCTCACTTACGGTTAAGCAATATTTTGTGAGACCTTGCTCTGATACCAACTGAAGCACAAGAAGTGAGGGGTGAAATGTGCTCAATTAGTTGACTAATGTGAATAATAATCGACTCATTTTCTCTTGAGTACCGTTGTGGTACCTACATCTTGTTCCGTTGGGTCACAAGAGTTCTCTTAGATCTTAAATATGTGAACCGTTACAGTAGTTGTGGTTTTCGTTCGTTCACCGCTAACGAAGTACAGTTTGAATGGTTCTTAATGCTTGACACAACTTCTTGATTATTTTCTATATCTTCCTATCTTTTGTGATACTATTAAACTCAAGAATACATTATTTGTACTAAAAACTAGAAAGACGTAGAAACTTGTATATCTCTTCCAACAATAAGAAGATTATTATCTGTTAGCACAAATTACAATACTCATCCAACAATGAAGATTATTGCAAATAATGATGAGGATACGATACTATAATAATACAACTAAAAGGATAAGTTAAAATAAACCTTTTTAAGTAGAAAACTTACTATGCGCTTTCAATCTAGATCTTCCTCTTTCTCCTGAAAGAGCAAAGTCTGCAGGCGAACAAAAAATAATGAAATTTACTAGAATATTTAAGAATAATGAAATATATAAATTCATCAATTTAGTAACTTCATATGTCACCTTCAAAAAAAATTAAGTCAGTTTTCACGGGCCATCAATCGTTTCTACTGGATGATGGCCTGCCCTTTCTCATGGGAAGTTGCAGACACGTGGCCCTGAAACAAAGAGGTGGTAGGGGAAACATGAACCGAAAATAAAAGGAAGCAAAAACACATATAAGATGACACATGCTTACACTATTTAGTAAAATACAATGGAAAAGTATCAGCAGTGCCTAATCTATCTATCTATCTTATTAAAAGGCGTAATGATTTCCTTGCCATTTAAATTTGTAGGGCTTTTAAAAACCGATACATAAACTTGTACTTTTTTCATTTGAACACTTCAATTTGATGTAATGAATACTAATAAACACATTTGACCGTTGACTATGCCTATGTGGAAGCGGCGCAACTGACATGATTAAATTTGTGCAAATCACGCTGCAAAAGCGCGTGGATAATATTATTTTTATTAAACAAATATGAGAACCGAAATAAAATACAAATGACACAGAAAAATCCCTTTCCCCTTCTAAATTCCCCTCCCTCCCACCTCCGTTGTCTTCCCCTTCTAAATTTAGAGTCAATAAGCCAAAATTCAGTGAAGAGACTACCAAACCTGGAAAGGCCAAACATGTGGATGATCAAGGGAGGTGAAGATGTCACGAATTTTGGAGAGACGTTGCTCATAATCTCGCAAATCAATGAAATCGCCTCTTTTGAAATAGACCTTTACGAGCACGAGCACGAGTCCTTCGTCGTGTTTACACAAAATTGATTTCAAAAAGCGACCTCGACCTAGAACTTCTTTAAGCACCAGATTGTATGACGACGGCAAGTCGTGGAGGTAGTACTCCATCGCCGACGCTTGTTTCGTTTTCGCTATCTTATTCCCCATTTTTACTCTTTCTTCTCCCTCCTTTTTTTTGTCTTTGTTTTGTTCGGCAATGAATTTCGAGTTGCTTTTAGATATCGTCCATTGTTTTTGGGGTGTTGGCAATGGGCTTGGAGAAGAACCAGTCGGAGTTCCGGCGAGGTTATCGTGAGAATTTGGGATGAGATGTATGAGAAAGAGTGTAATTTGGCTATAATTGTCTAATTAAATCCTTAGATAACCTTGAACTACATGTGTCAATAAAATGTGACCGAATAAATGATGTGGCTATAAAAAATATTAAATAAATCTATATCAGCAGTGATTGAGCAACACGCACCATCACAAGTGTTTATTAGTAATCATATTTTCAAGTAAAGGTGTTCAAATGGGAAACCCAAGAGTTCATATATCGGCTTTACAAACGGATGCAAGTTTAAGTGGCCAGAAAGCCATTTCGCCTTATTTAAAAGGAAGAAGTCAGCCATGAGAATTCGCCATGTGTCGCATGAATGGCGAATTTTTATTAGCTTAGTTAATTTAGTTAAAATTAACTTACTTTTTGAATTTTAGTTTCAAAATAATAATGTGATGACCCAAAAGGTCATCTCGTATATTTCCAGCTAATTTTGTTTCGAGGTCATGAAAACCTCCTTCTATCTCATCTTGATTTGTGTGCGCAGCCCAAGCGTGTAGCCGGGAAGCCTTTATGTGAAAAACTGATAATTTTGTATTAGAAATTTGAATAAAGTTGACTTCGGTCAATATTTTTGGTAAAGGACCCGGACCCGCAATTTAACGGTCCCGGAGGGTCCGTAGGAAAATATGGGACTTGGGTGTGTGTCCGGAATCGAATTCCGAGGTCCCAAGTCCGAGAAATGAATTTTTAAAGAAAATTATTTTCTGAAAAATATAAAGGTTTTTGAAAATTAAATTATATGTGAAACCTGTGGTAATGGGCCCGTATCTTGGTTCTGGAGCTCGGTACAGGTTTGATATAATATTTGTGTCATATCTGTAAAGTTTGGTAAGAAACGAACTTCATTAGATGTCATTCGGACCTTAAATGCAAAATTTGATTTTTAAAGAAGTTTTGAGGAATTTCATTGATTTTTGGTTTGATTCGTCGTTTTAATATTATTTTATGTGTTTTGAAACCTCGAGCGAGTCCGTGTTAGGTTATATGACTTGTGTGTGTGGTTGGACGGGGTTCCGGGGGGTCTCGCGTGTATTTCAGATAGGTTTCAGGTCGATTTTTCCTCATTTTTCCACTGTTGATCTCTGTTTCTGGTTTCCTTCTATGCGATCGCATAGATATAGACGCGATCGCATAGCATTATTCTTGGCCTGCCCGGTTTTCCTTCAATGCATTCACATATAATCGTCTACGATCGCATACCTTCACAAAACCATACACTTCGCGATCGCATCTTGTCTTACGCGATCACACAGTAGAGAGTCGGGCTTGTGCCAGACCCTGTTGCCCTACGCGATCGCCAACCCTTCACCGCGTTCGCATATGCCCCCTTTTTCCTCTTATCGATCGCAATGTAACCCACGCGATCGCACTATACTATTTTGGAAGCGACCCTTTCTTCATCTATGCGATCGCAATTGCTGGGTCGCGATCGCATTTAACAAAAAATGTCTGGACAGAATAGTTATAATCTCAAAATCGGGGTTTCACCATTTTAAACATATTTTGACTTCTAGAGCTCGGTTCTTGGCGATTTTTGAAGGGTTTTTCACATAAATCGAATGGGTAAGTGTTCTTCCACTAGAATTAATTATATTTCACGAATTAGTTCTTGTTTTTATCATTTAATTTGTGTTTTGGGTTGAGGGAATTGTGGGTTTTGAAAGAAAACTTCTAAGATGTAAATTCATGATTTGAAAGACCAAATGTTATCGAAATTGGATAAATTTAGTATGGGTGAACTCGTGTCGGAATGGGTAACCAGAATTTGTAAAATTTATTGGGTTCCGAGGTGCGGGGCCGGGGGTCGACTTTTGGGTCGATTTTTATAATTTTGTAAAGATTGAAACTTTATTATTCGGAATAGTTCCTTATACGTTTTATGTGTATTTTGAAGTTGTTTTAGTTGATTTTGAGCCTTCCGGAGGTCTTTTCGCCCGAGAAGTCTATTTTTGAGTACCGGATTGTCGTCTTTGAGGTAAGTATATTGCCTAACCTTGTCGGGGAGGGGGGGGACTACCCCTTAGGATTGAGTCTTCTTTGTTGATTGTATTCCGTGTATACGAAGTGACAAGTGTGTACTCGGACTTATTTGCAATTAGATTGGCCTTTTAGGATTCGTAGATTCTTATATTACCTGTGTATGATTTGTAATTGTTACATTTGAATCCTTGGTTGTTAATTTTATCCCTTCCTGTTTAAGTTAGGATTATTTGTTTTTGGATTCCTTCGTTGGCTATTTGACTTTACTTGACTTAACTGAATATTCTACTTCTCTCATCATCATGCTATATTTTCTTCCTAGCTTGCCTAATGGACTATAATTAGTTTCATCTAGCCTTATAGTTGACTAGCCGTAGTTGGAACATCTATTCGGTGGAGTCAAGCATGCCCGTGAGTCTTACATTATGATTTATATGAGTATCCCCTTAAGTGCTACTTAGGTCTAATTGTTAGACATTTATGTTATTGGTATTTTCTTGATATTGCCTATTACTGGGCCTTTGTTGAAGTTGAGTTTATTCCGTGAAGTTAACTGTTTAGGTGAGATTGGTTATAGTTGTTCTCCCTTACCGAGATTGCGTGGTTTCTCTTATTATTCCGTTGTTGATGATGTTGTTTGCCTTGTTGACTCCCTTGCCGGGATGTTATGGTTTCTATTACTGTTTATGCTGTTAATGATATTATTTGTATTGTTGACTCCCTTGCCGGGATGTTATGATTTATGGTTCTTATTGTTGATTTCCCTTGTTAAATTGTTGCTTATGTTATTTTAGCTCGAGGGGACATTCCGTGACGAGTGTTGGTGAGGTTATGCACGAGGGGACATTCTGTGCCGAGCGTTTATTTATTTATTTATTGTACGGGGGAACATTCCGTGCCGAGCGTTTATTTATTTATTGCACGAAGGAACATTCCGTGCTGAGTGTATGTGAGGTTATGCACGAGGGGACATTCCGTGCCGAGCGTTTATTTATTTATTGCACAAGGGGACATTCCGTGCCGAGTGTATGTGAGGTTATGCACGAGGGGACATTCCGTGCCGAGCGTTTATTTATTTATTGCACAAGGGGACATTCCGTGCCGAGTGTATGTGAGGTTATGCACGAGGGGACATTTCGTCCCGAGTGTTTATTTATTTATTGCACGAGGGGACATTCCGTGCCGAGCATTTATTTATTTATTGCACGAGGGGACATTCCGTACCGAGTGTTTGTGAGGTTATGCACGAGGGGAAATTCCGTGCCGAGTGTTTATGCATTATTATTTTCCGTTGTTCCTGTTTGCTATTTACTGCACTTGTTTTGGTGAGGATGAGAGTAAAGCAGGAAGGATGATGTCGTGCACTTGTTTTGGTAAGGATGAGAGTAAAAGCACGAAGGGTGATGCCGTGCACTTGTCTTTGCATTTTATTCAGTTGTTCTAAATTTGGATATTCCTACCGATCTCTTACTGCATTTATTGGCAAGATTTGATATTCCTCCTGTACTTCATGGAAATTTCTGAGTTACGGACTAAGTTCCGGTGGATAAATCTGGAGGAGATTTTTAATCAAGGGATTTTTATTGAAAAGAATTATTGAAAAAGCAATGGTTTTGAAATGATTATATTTGAATGAGTTTTGCATCGAGGGTATATTTGAAATGTACTAGTCTTGACTAAAATGATATTTGGAAGTCATTTATTGGGAATGCATCTTTGGGAAGTTCATATTTTATAAGAAACTATGTTTTACGTAATTCTCTCTATTAAATATACTTATATCTACTTTTGAAGAAAGTATGTTTTCAAAGGAAACCATTCCATACTAAAACGATTTTATTTGCAAAAGTTTTTCATATGAACTGTTGTTTAAAGATTTCTACCAGTTATGGATTTTAATGGCTAAGGCCCGATGTGAACAAACCGACGTGGAGTTGAGTTATTGGTGTTCCGTATTGTGTTGTGTTTCCTTCGATTCGGCTTGTTTTGTTGTCCATCTTTTTGTGTATTTTTGTACTGTTTCGTGATTGATTTCTGTAATTTCCTTCCGCTTTATATTGTCATTGTTGTGAATTATTCTGTGAAGTCTTAGACAGATGTAACGTTCGGTCATTTCTATATTCCTGTTATTTATTTTGTAGACCAGTGGTGTCTTGACTAGTCCTCGTCACTACTCCACCGAGGTTAGTCTTGATACTTACTGGGCACCGTTGTGGTGTGCTCATACTACACTTCTGCACATTTTTGTGTGCAGATCCAGGTATATATTGTAGTAGCTGCGTGGATGATTGCCGAGGAGACTCAAGGTAACCTGTTGCTGCGTTCGCAGGCGTCGGAGTCACCTTCTTTGTATTTATTATTCATCCACTGTTGTATCTATTTCCAAACAGTTGTACTTAGAAGTTGTAGAAGATTCGTAGAGCTTATGACTTGTATTACCGGTTTTGGGAAAGTTTGTACATTCTGTTGAGATTCTATATCAAGACTACTGGTTTTCCTTTATTTATTGTTGATATTCAATAACTACTAGGCTTACCTATTCCCTGAGGCTAGGTGCCATCACGATAGGGGGAAATATGGTCGTGACAAGTTGGTATCAGAGCTCTAGGTTCATAGGTGCTACGAGTCATAAGCGATTTTAGTAGAGTCTTGCGGATCGGTACGGAGATGTCTGTACTTATCTTCGAGAGGCTACAGAACTATTAGGACAATTTCACTTCCTTCATTCCTATCGTGTTTATTGATCTTGAAGCTTGAAATTATCGTTCCATTCTCTCACTAATGGTGAGGATACGAGAAGCGGTTCCTGATGGTGTTACCCCAAAGCAAATGTCGCAAGAGTCAGAGACAGAGGCCAACGAGGAGCATGTGCCGCAATTAAGATACCAGAGCAGCCGTTGAGGAGTCGCCAGTAGTTCTAGTTGGGGGATAGGTACTGGGGGTTCCTGTTGCTACCCCGGACTTCAGGAGACCTGAGCGCAGTTTTGAGTATAAATGGTACATTGGCTCAGGCAGGGTTGATTCTAGTTCACCAGTTGCTTCACGGATCGGGGTAGGAGTTTAGACTCCCGTAGCCTACACTCCAGAGTAGAGAGATCATATTGGTCAGGTTCCAATTGTTACGGCGGCACGACATGTGGTTTCAGTTCAACCCGTGGTTAGGACAGTAGCCTCAGAGGAAGAATACTTTGGACTTGAGAGGTACATAAAGTATCACCCTTCTATCTTTCAGTGGATTGGCGGCAGATGGTGCCCAGGGTTTCCTAGAGGAGTGTCACTATATTCTTCGCGCTTCGGATATTGTGGACACGAGCGGGTTTGTTTTTGTCATGTCTCTGGTTCAGAGTAGTGGGTGGATCAGTGGTGGCGGCATATAAGTTGTGGTGACCTGGCCGAGTTAGCTTCACTAGCATGGATTCAGTCTTTCGGAGATGCTTTGAGAGAGGTTTCACCTTAGTTCCTTCGGAATATACGGCGCACGGAGTTTGAGCAATTGCGTAGGGAGCTATGTCACTATTGGAGTCTGTCGTTAGATTCAGTGAATTGGCCAGCTATACACATCGTTTGGTTGGTTAAGTTAGGATATGAGTCCGTAGAGTTTTGAGAGATTCAGACATGATATTCGGTTCAACAGGACTCGAGAGTTAGAGTAGGATGCCTCGTTTCAACAGGTGGTGGGGATCGATTGCCGGTTAGAGAGCATGTGGGACCGGGAGCGAGAGGTCAGAAGATATCAGGGAGAGAGTTTAGGGAGGCAATGAGACCTCGTAGATCGGGGGAATCTACTGGTCCGTATTATGTAGGCAAGGTACGAAACGGTAGAAGTTTTGTGGGTCAACCAATTTAGTTTGCATTACCAGCTTCGCATGGGATTTCAGGTACTCATGGGTCTCAGGGGGTTCGTATTGTGTGTTTTTCCACAGCCTTGACGGCAGCGAGATTGTTTTCAGTGTGGAGATGTTAGCCACAGGGTGAGAGATTGTCCCAGGATTCAGGTAGGTGCGGGGTAGCAGGTGAGTAAAGGGCGCCTAAGAGGGGGAGGCCCGACCTGTTGATGTGTTGCATATAGTAGGCCGGAGGCCAATGTGCCAGATATTATCACACATGTATGTTTTTATATGTTACAGTGGGGCACCAATTGTATTTTAGCTCTGCTGGTCGGGACGAGTTCCCTTATTTGTTGTTTCATTTATGAGTGAGTTCCATGTTTTGCACTCCATTTTGTGTTTACTCCTGTTGGGAGATTCTATGACTAGTAGCCCGTGTCTATCGTTGTTTTATTCATTCTTGATAATAGTGACACTGGCAGTAAGTCCTTGTTGTTCTTCGTGGTAAGCTTTATGTGATTTTCCTGAGTATTTTGTTTACGAGTTGTGATTTGATACTCCTCAAGATGTGAGATCAGCTAGCGTTATGATTTTATCAGCTGAGATGAATTAGTGGAGGAATTTCAATTGGTATGATATATTTTCGGTATATGATTCAGAGTTGAGGACGAGGTCCTCGTGATATTTGTGATTCGATATGTTTGGACCGAGATGAGTACCGCAGTGGAATTTTTTTTCCAGGATGGCATCCTTGTGATTTGTTCATATGCTTTGCTTCATCCTTGTTATATTTCTTTTGGTAAGTCAGTATTGATAGAGAGTTGTGCATATGGGCTTGTTTGATAGTTCCTTTATATGTCTCTATTTTCATATTCAGTCATTTCGTTATCTGTTTCTTTAGTTTAGTTTGCGGGATTTGTGCCCGGTGGTGTCAGTTGTGACTGGTGACTCGGATGCTTAATAATGAAGTCTTCGTGCTCATTGCATCATTATCAGTGTTATGGTGTTCGGAAAGCAGAGTTCTTTCAGATGTGGGGCTAATTGTCAATGTCGAGTTGATTTCGGGCAGCTATTGTGATCAAAAGTGTTATATGAGCCTATGTGTGATGTACTATGTTGAGTGGTCGTGCCTTGTGGGCGTAGTCTTGAGTTGATGCAGCTGATTGAGGCTAATGCCGGATATGGATTTAGAATCGGGAATTTTGTAAATGAGTAGAGGGTGAGAAGTAGAGATATGAGGCTTATCGGTGGTGATGTGAAGGCTATATTGCGGTTGTGATTGTTTCATCAGGATTATGTGGGTTGAAGTGATGTGGAATACCCGCGACTATGCGTTGAAAGTATACCATTAGCGATTGGATGAGTTCAAGGTGAATCTTGGCACGTTCGAGGACGAACGTTTGTTTAATAGGGGGAGGATGTGATGACCCAAAAGGCCATCCCGTATATTTCCAGCTAATTCTGTGTTCCGAGGTCGTGAAAACCTCTTCTATTTCACCTTGATTTGCGTGCGCATCCCGTACGTGTAGCCGGGAAGCCTTTACGTGAAAAACTAATAAAAATGATAATTTTGTATTAGAAATTTGAATAAAGTTGACTTCGGTTAACATTTTTGGTAAACGGCCCCGTACCCGTGATTTAATGGTCCCGGAGGATCCGTAGAAAAATATGGGACCTGGGCGTGTGCTCGGAATCAAATTTCGAGGTCCCAAGTCCGAGAAATGAATTTTTAAGGAAAATTGCTTTCTGAAAAATATAAAGGTTTTTGAAAATTAAATTCTATGTGAAACCTGTGGTATCGGGCCTGTATCTCGATTCTGGAGCTCGGTACAGGTTCGATATAATATTTTTGTCATATCTGTAAAGTTTGGTAAGAAACGGATTTAATTAGATGTGATTCGAACCTTAAATGCAAAATTTGATGTTTAAAGAAGTTTTGAGGAATTTCATCGATTTTTGGTTTGATTCGTCGTTTTAGTGTTATTTTATGTGTTTTCAAACCTCGAGCGAGTCAGTGTTAGGTTATATGACTTGTGTGTGCGGTTGAACGGGGTTCTGGGGGGCCTCGGGTGTATTTCGGATAAGTTTCGGGTCCATTTTTCCTCGTTTTTCCACTGTTGATCTCTGTTTTCTGGTTTCCTTCTATGCTATCACATAGATATAGACGCGATCGCATAGCATTATTCTTGGCCTGCCCAGTTTTCCTTCAATGTGTTCGCATATAATCGTCTGCGATCGCATACCTTCACAAAACCATACACTTCGCGATCGCACCTTGTCGCAATCGCACAGTAGAGAGTCAGGCTTGGGCCAGTCCCTGTTGCCCTATGCGATCGCCAACCCTTCACCGCGTTCGCATATGCCCCTTTTTCCTCTTATGCGATCGCAATGTAACCCACGCGATCGCACTATACTATTTTGGCAGCGATCCTTTCTTCATCTATGCGATCGCAATTACTAGGCCGCGATCGCATTTAACAAAAAATGTCTAGACAGAATAGTTATAATCACAAAATCGGGGTTTCACCATTTTTAACATATTTTGACTTCTAGAGCTTGGTTCTTAGCGATTTTTGAAGGGTTTTTCACACAAATCGAATGGGTAAGTGTTCTTCCACTAGAATTAATTATATTTCTCGAATTAGTTCTTGTTTTTATCATTTAATTTGTGTTTTGTGTTGAGGGAATTGTGGGTTTTGAAAGAAAACTTCTAAGATGTAAATTCATGATTTGAAAGACCAAATGTTATCGGAATTGGATAAATTTAGATGGGTGAACTCGTGTCATAATGGGTAACCAGAATTTATAAAATTTGTCAGGTTCCGAGGTGCGGGGCCGGGGGTCGACTTTTGGGTCGATTTTTATAATTTTGTAAAGATTGAAACTTTATTATTCGGAATAGTTCCTTATACGTTTTATGTGTATTTTGAAGTTGTTTTATTTGATTTTGAGCCGTCCGGAGGTCTTTTCGCCCGATAAGTCTATTTTTGAGTACCGGATTGTCGTCTTTGAGGTAAGTATCTTGCCTAACCTTGTGAGGGGAACTACCTCTTAGGATTGAGTCTTCTTTGTTGATTGTAGTCCGTGTATACGAGGTGACGAGTGCGTACTCGGACTTATTTGCATATAGATTGGCCTTTTAGGATTTTTTAGGTTCTTATATTACATGTGTGTGATTTGTGATTGTTACATTTAAATCCTTGGTTGTTAATTTCATCCCTTCCTATTTAAATTAGGATTATTTGTTTTTGGATTCCTTCGTTGGCTATTTGACTTTACTTGACTTAACTGTATATTCAACTTCTCTCATAATCATGATATATTTTCTTCCTAGCTTGCCTAATTGACTATAATTAGTGTCATCTAGCCTTATAGTTGACTAGCCGTAGTCGGAACATCTATTCGTTTTAGTCAAGCATGCCCGTGAGTCTTACATTATGATTTATATGACTATCCCCTTAAGTGCTACTTAGGTGTAATTGTTAGACATTTATGTTATTGGTATTTTCTTGATATTGCCTATTACTAGGCCTTTGTTGAAGTTGAGTTTATTCCGTTAATTTAATTGTTTAGGTGAGATTGGTTATAGCTGTTCTCCCTTGCCGAGATTGTGTGGTTTCTCTTATTATTCTGTTGTTGATGATGTTGTTTGCCTTGTTGACTCCCTTGCCGGGATGTTATGACTTCTATTACCATTTATGTTGTTAATGATATTGTTTTCATTGTTGACTCCCTTGCCGAGATGTTATGATTTCTATTACTGTTTATGTTGTTAATGATATTGTTTGTATTGTTGACTCCCTTGATGGGATGTTATGATTTATGGTTCTTATTGTTGATTTCCCTTGTTAAATTGTTGTTTATGTTATTTTAGCACGAGGGGACATCCCGTGACGAGTGTTGGTGAGGTTATGCACGAGGGGACATTCCGTGCCGTGCGTTTATTTATTTATTGCACGAGGGAATATTCTGTGCCGAGCGTTTATTTATATATTGCACGAGGGAACATTTAGTGACGAGTGTATGTGAGGTTATGCGACATTCCGTGCCGAGCGTTTATTTATTTATTGCACAAGGGGACATTCCGTGCCGAGTGTATGTGAGGTTATGCACGAGGGGACATTCTGTGCCGAGTGTTTATTTATTTATTGCACGAAGGGACATTCCGTGTCGAGCGTTTATTCATTTATTGCACGAGGGGACATTCCGTGCTGAGTGTTTGTGAGGTTATGCACGATGGGACATTCCGTGCCGAGTGTTTATGCATTATTATTTTCCGTTGTTCCTGTTTGCTATTTACTGCACTTGTTTTGGTGAGGATGAGAGTAAAAGCACGAAGGGTGATGCCGTGAACTTGTATTTGTATTTTATTCTGTTGTTCTAAATTTGGATATTCCTACCAATCTCTTTGCATTTATTGGCAAGATTTGATATTCCTCCTGCACTGCATGGCAATTTCTGAGTTACGGACTGAGTTTCGGTGGACAAATCTGGAGGAGATTTTTAATCAAGGGATTTTTATTGAAAAGAATTATTAAAAAAGCAATGGTTTTGAAATGATTATATTTGAATGACTTTTACATCGAGGGTATATTTGAAAAGTATTAGTCTTGCCTAAATGATATTTGGAAGTCATTTATTGGGAAAGCATCTTTGGGAAGTTCATATTTTGAAAGAAACTATATTTTACGTAATTCTCTCTATTAAATATACTTATATCTACTTTTGAAGAAAGTATGTTTTCAAAGGAAACCATTCCATGCTAAACGATTTTATTTGCAAAAGTTTTTCATATGAACTGCTGTTTAAAGATTTCTACCAGTTATGGATTTTAATGGCTAAGGCCCGATGTGAACAAACCGACGTGGAGTTGAGTTATTGGTGTTCTGTATTGTGTTGTGTTTCCTTCGATTCGGCTTGTTTTGTTGTCCATCTTTCTATGTATTTTTGTACTGTTTCGTGATTGATTTCTGTAATTTCCTTTCGCTTTATATTGTCATTGTTGTGAATTATTCCGTGAAGTCTTAGACAGATGTAACGTTCGGTCATTTCTATATTCATGTTATTTATTTTGTAGACCAGTGGTGTCTTGACTAGCCCTCGTCACTACTCCACTGAGGTTAGTCTTGATACTTACTGGGCACCGCTGTGGTATGCTCATACTACACTTCTGCACATTTTTGTGTGCAAATCCAGGTTCATATTGTAGTAGCTGTGTGGATGATTGCCGAGGAGACTCAAGGTAACCTGCTGCTGCGTTCGCAGGCGTCGGAGTCACCTTCTTTGTATTTATTATTCATACACTGTTGTATCTATTTCCAGACAGTTGTACTTAGAAGTTGTAGAAGATTCGTAGAGCTTATGACTTGTACTACCGATTTTGGGAAAGTTTGTACATTCTGTTGAGATTCTATATCAAGACTACTAGTTTTCCTTTATTTATTGTTGATATTCAATAACTATTATGCTTACTTAGTTCCTGAGACTAGGTGCCATCACGATACCCAATGGAAAGAAATTGAGTCGTGACAAATACAATATCTATTTTTTTACTTTAAAAAAAATAATTTACCCACAAAGAAGTTACCAAGAAAGGAGTAGAATTGAGGAATAGGAAGTTACGATTGTGGAGGTTTAAAAATAATATACTATCAAATTTTTTACATTTTTAAAAAAATTAATTTACTAACAAGGAATAAAACACAGGAAGTTACCAACAAGGAATCAACTTCATGCGTGAATTTCCATCTAAAATTCTAAATCCTAATGAGTCTAAACTTCAAACAACCCACGATGTTGCCCATTATCTCAACTCCTAACCCATTAATCATTCTTTGTCGGAGCCCCAAAAACATGATTTTTCAGATCAGTTTCACACGTTTACAATATATACCTCCAATTCTTTCTCCTTTCTTCGCATATCAGTCAACAATTCTAGATTAAAGGAGGTAAGTTCTATGGTTTGTAATTCTAGAACACTCATTAAATTTTTAGAAAGAGCAACGATTTTTTAGTTCTTTCTTCCTTTCACTCCTTGCTATTCTCTTCTTTCGTTGTTATATAATTTGTTCAATAGAAAAAGTAGCATGCTAATAATTGCATTATGTAACGCAATTCTTAGTGATTTGAATTTTTTTCAATTTGGCATCAAATGGGGAACTGATTACTTCTTGAAATGCAATTCCAAGCTTAATCGCTTCTTCATCCATAGTAGTCCTAATAGTTTTCAAGAATATTGAGAATTAATTTAATTCTAACTTTCTTCATAAACATATGTCGATTAAATGCTAAAAATTAAGTGCATTTTTTAAGGTTAGAGATCCAGTGAAAGATCATAAATGTTGGACAAGGCCAGAGAACATGAAAACACCACAAATTGTGGAACGGAGATTGTTATTGACTATCCTCCTCCTTTTTATGTTATGTTGTTTACTATTTCAAAATTGACAGAATATGATGACATTGTTATAAAGTGTAAGAAAAGGAGGCAAAAACTTATTTGGAGCTAAATACATATAAAATAGAATTAAGTTTCAAGGCTGATAATGAAGGTAGTAAATTAAGGATTTCACACACATTTGAATTCCTTTATGATTGTTGTTCCTTTTTCAATTATGTACTTACTGTGTTTAAAAGTATAGTCTTTTCACTCGCCTACGATGGTCATGGTTAACCTAATGAACTATAGAATAGCCCCAGTATTTAGTTGATGATTGGCATGGCATCACGTGCCAAATAAAAACTATGAACTCCGACATCCCTAATAGGGTTTGACTGAAAAAAGTGGAGTCATGGTAATTCTGTAACATGCTTTTCATTTTAATTTTTTGTACTCATCGACTTATGAGATATCTAACAATGGAACATTGGTAATTTATAGTTTAATCAATAAGCAAGATTTCTTAGTTACATATCTTTTATGCAGAAATTTCTTTCTATCATAACGGGAAGTAAACTGCCTCATGGCCTCAAATACTGACTAATCGACCTCTTCTTTTGAATGGAGTGTCAGTATCATTCTCATATTAAAGGTATATTCTTTGCTAAATTTTGTTGCACCTTTTTAATTTTTTGTCGAGTCATAAATGTAGCATTTATTGATGTGTAAAATAAAATTTAACTTTCGTGGTCTGTTAAATATTTGAATAGGCTTGAGCTTTTACAAAGCAATTTAAAATTTATTTGGACCATTGATTGAAAATTGTCAAATTTTTTGTGTTAACTCAAATTATTCTCGCAAAAATATTACAATACTTTTAATCAGCTCTGAAGGTATTAAATTTTAACTTTTAAGTGCCTAAGTGATTATCAGACACCTCCTTTGCTATAGTATAAAAACCACTATAATATCTAATTTTCATCACTTCTTTTTTATTATAAGTTCATGATGAAATGTTTAATTAGAAATGAAAGCCTTAGATTCTTAGTGATTGATCATTTTCAATAAGTTATTGGCATATAATACATGATGATATGCCCGCTGAAAAGGTACCTAAATAAGCTTGATATATATAGGAACTACAACGAATTAATGTCGACAATTCATTATTTTAGTTTTTTCTGTGGCTGATGACATATTTCCAGGTACAAGCAACCATGCATTCTGATGCAAGTCCACTATTTGTGCCTTCGTAAACTCGATTGGATGCTATCATAACACCACAACATCCCGAATGTCGTTTGCAAGCCGCAAGTGTTAAACTAAGTGCAGATTCTACTATGTTACTCATGATAACCATGCAAACATGTATTTTTGTTTTTTGGTGGGTACTGCTGGAGATTGAAAAATACGTATTCGTCCATGTTTTATTTGAAAAACAGTCACAACCTATAAAGTACTTGACTGGAATGATGCTAAATTTGATTCTTCCCACCCTACCTCTCCTCTTAACAAAGTCCATATGCGAGTCTAGATTATGACTTCCTATGGAAAATAACTTTTTCTTAAATTTCCATGTGGTAAGTTCTTGTGTTACACAACATATTAATTTGAATATTTTACAGGAAAAATGAGTGATTCACTTATGTCAGGAGGAAAGCAATACCTTCTATGAATACAATTCTAGCAAGTTCATTGGTTAACCTTTTCTTATTTCTGATTCTATTCCCCAACACTTTTCACCCAATAAACCCCTAAAAAGGGAAAAAAATTCGTCATTGTACCTTGCTGAAAATTATAGCCCCCTTTATATACTTTACTTGAGCAATTTAATGAGTCTTATTGTTATTGAAGAAAAAATGAATTTTACTATTTTTTCCTACCATTCTTTGTTGGATAATATTATTTTTTAATTATCAAGTTGAGGTCACTCCATACAGATACTCACTTTTTAAGCTAAATCATTACAAGAACCTTCTCTGCCATTAACAATGAAATGTGATATGGATACTGTTCTTTCATCATTTGTCGATATCATAATAGAATAAACGATTGGAAAGACAATTGTAAATCTTTGATTATTTAGTGAAGATTCATCTTCTAATGTTGTTTATTACAATCATATATCAGACGAACTATGAGAGATGAAATGGACTTTACTTATGTCAAGTGTTTCCTGTATACATTTCACCAATTTGACGAGAAGGTACATCTTCTTTCCATTGGATGTACCAATGGAAAGAAGTGATTCTAATCCATTTTAAACTTTATAATTGAAGAATTTGAAAACTCTAATGATGATAATTCAAATCAGTTGGTTGATTTATTTGTTTAACAAATGTAGAAGCATACTTTAAGTCCTAATGGAGTTGTAGGATTACTTTTTGAATATATTTTTAATTTTTTTTTTTATCAAGTTTGTCAGACTGATTTTTATAAAAGGAAGTAGAAAGTTGTTGAACAAATGATGCGTTCTTTTTCATGTGTTGTTATTCGCTTAAAAAGTTGAACATTTTGTGGTTAATTTTTCTTTTCTTTTCTGTTTTTACTCAAGATAAATGATGTGTGATTCGTCAAAGTGTGCTATTCACGAAAAATAAAACTCGAACCAATTGTGATGTGTGAACATATTGACAGAAAGTTGAATTTTTGTGGCTTTCACGTATATGGAATCAATTGCCAGTAGCCACTTTGGTTTTTTTTATTCATTTTCTTATGTAGTCGATAAATCCAATTAATAATTTTGTACATAGAGAAAGCTTACAAACAATTATAGTCTCCAATATGAAGCTCAATTTTGTTTGACATTATGTTGCGAAGGGAACCAAGTGGTTCGAAATATGTGTGTGAGAGTGTAATTGAGTCTTTGGCTGCTTTGGTGCGAGATGGATTGAATAACTGAAGCAAGCAATAAAAATTGAGTTCAAGCATCTTGTGTCTGTCACACCTCCTTTTTCTACCCCCGGGAGGATAATAAGGGAGTTTTTCCAATTAAAGTGACATTATTCGATTTTGAGATTATTTATTGTTTTTTAGAGTCGCCACCCGAATTTTTGACGATGCTCCGGGACACCGTTTATTTTAATATCCCAAACCGAGGAAGTTTTTGACTCTGTTTAAAATATCTGCAAACTCGAAATCCGGGTAAGGAATTCTGTTAACTCGGGAGAAGGTTTTAGGCACTCCAGAATTCCGTGGTTCTAGCACGGTCGCTTAACTATTAATATTTGGCCTAAATTATCTGACTAATTACGTGTTTTAAACCTATTGTGCATTTAACTTTTATAATTTAAAACCGCTTTTGATATTTATGGATTTATCTTGAAACAAGTCACGATGGCGTGCACTTGTTTGTTTTTGGACATATTGTAACCGTGCCACATGAAATGCACCCACGATTACAACATGT
>ML375477.1:72360-201004 GCA_005239525.1 Nicotiana knightiana | reverse complement strand
GTTGGAATGTTTAATCAAATATGTGAAAATCCTTAGTTAATTGGGTGTTGGCTTGCCTGACCCAAGTGTTGGGTGCCATCACGACCTGAGTTAGGATTTTGGGTCGTGACAACATGGTATCAGAGCTCTAGGTTCACGTAGGTCTCACAAGTCACCGGAAAACCTAGTAGAGTCTTGCGGATCGGTATGCAGACGTCTATACTTATCTTCGGGAGGCTATAGGGTGTTAGGAAACCTCTCTTTATTCTTATTCTATTGTGCAGTCGATGGTTTACTAAATCTCGTTCTTTTATTCTCTCACATATGGTGAGGATGTGTGCATCTGATGTTCCAGACCGGGGAGGGGCCGCTACCCCCGTTGTCTGAGGCCGTGGCAGAGGCCAGGGGAGGGCACCGACCCAAGGTAGGGGATGAGGGTGTTCCAGAGCTATCCCAGTTGCACCACCACCAGAGGATCCTACTATAGAGGAGCATGGTGAGGTGCCTCTAGCCGATCCTTCTCAAGTGGACTTTATGACGACGCCAAGCATCCAGGAGGCCATGGGCCGTGTGATGCGGTTTATGGACACTATGTCCCAGGCTAGTTTCTTTCTAGCAGATCATGCCACATCTCAGGCGGAAGGGGGGGGGGGTCGAAAATCCTACCGCCCAGGCTGAAGTTCAGGCAGCAACATTACACCATACCCCGGGTACACTGCCCGTGGGTGGAGTTCAGCCTGTAGCAGCAGCACCTGAGCCCACACCAGTTGCAAATGGTGATCCACAAAAGTTATTGGAGAGGTGGACTCGATTGCACCCTCCAGTCTTTGAGGGTGAGCGAGGCGAGGATGCCCAGGATTTTGTTGACAGGTGCAGGGGAAGACTGCACAACATGAGGATACTAGAGTCCCATGGGGTGGATTTCACTACCTTTCAGTTGGAGGGCAGAGCTCGCATGGTGGCAGTCTTATATTCTCAGAAGGCCAGTAGATTCTCCTCCTGTCACTTGGGAGCAGTTCACTCAGATTTTTCTAGACAGATACATCCCACCCTCTGAGAGGGAAGAGCTGCGGTATCAGTTTGAGCAGATGGAGCAGGGACAGATGTCAGTGACAGATTGTAAGGCTAGATTTTCAGAGTGGTCTCGCCATGCACTCATGATACTACCTACCGATGCTGAGAGAGTGCGAATATTCGTAGTTGGGTTGCATCCAGGCATTAGGGCCAACATGGCCCGAGAGGTGGAGATGGGGACTTCTTATTAGCTGGTAGTGGACATTGCTCGTAGAATCGAGGGTTATCGATCGAGGATAAGGGAGCAGGAACTGAAGGACAAGAGAGCCAGATATTTCGAGGATTTCAATGGTGCCCCAGCTAGGGGCACAAGTCAGTTTGGTGGGGGTCATCCCAACAAGACTCCATATTCAGCACCCCCATCACCATCTCCTCGTGGTGCTCCAGTGAGGCCTTACTTCAGTGCTATGCTAGAGGGTTCTCACCATTCCCCAGTTATCCAGGGTTCTTCTACAGGGCAGCAGGCCATGCCTCCGGGGAGATATTATGAGTGCGGTGATTCCTGCCATTTCAGGAGAACATATCCCAAGTTTCGGGGCAAGGCAGTGCAGCAGGGTTATCAACCTATGAATCCAGAACCAGCAGTCAGGCCACCTAGAGGTGGAGGACAGGTCGGCCTGGGTCGTCCTAGGGGTGGAGGCCAATCAGGGGGAGGTTAGTCAACTGCTGTTCACTCTGGCGGTAGTCTTCCAGTGCTTCAGCTAGATTCTATGCTATTCCGGCCAGATCAGGTGCAATGGCCTTAGATGCCATGATTACATGTATTATTTCAATATGTGGTAGAGAGGCGTCAGTATTATTTGATCCATGATCCACCTATTCATATGTTTCAGCCTTATTTGCTCATTTTTTGATGTTCCTCGTGACTCCTTGGGTTCTCCTTTATATGTGTCCACTCCTGTGGGCGATTCTGTGGTGGTAGACCGGGTTTACCAGTTCTGTATGGTTGCATTCTGTGGGTTCGAGACTCGAGTGAATATTTTATTGCTTGAAATGGTTGTTTTCGAGGTTATTTTAGGCATGGATTGGATATCTCCTTACCATGACATGCTAGATTGCGATGCCAAGACAATTACTTTAGTCGTGCTCGAGTCTCCTAGGCTGGAGTGGATAGGTTCCTCAGTTAGTGCAGCCAGCCATGTTTGTTTCGTTCCTGAAGGCTCGAAACATGGTCGAGAAGGGTTGTTCGGCGTATCTTCCTTATGTGCGGGACACCTTCGCCGAGTCTCCGATGATGGATTCAGTGCCAGTTGTTCAAGAGTTTGCTGATGTATTTCCTTCAGACCTTCCGAGCATGCCTCCGGATTGTGATATTGATTTCTGCATTGATTAAGCTCCAGACACTCAGCCTATATCTATTCCTCCGTACCATATGGCTCCGAAAGAGTTGAAGGAGCATCTTGAGGAGTTGTTGGCTAAGGGGTTCATCAGACCGAGTGCATCGCTGTGGGGTGCTCCAGTCCTATTCGTGAAGAAGAAGGATGGGTTCATACAGATGTGTATTGATTACCGCCAGTTGAACGAGGTCACCATTAAGAACAAGTATCCTTTGTCGCGCATAGATGATTTGTTTGACCAGTTGCAGGGTGATCGAGTGTTTTCTAAGATTGATTTGAGATCGGGATATCATCATTTGAAGATTCGGGCCTCATATGTTCCGAAGACTGCTTTTCGTACGAGGTATGGCCATTATGAGTTCCTGGTGATATCCTTTGGCTTGACTAATGCTCCAGCGGCATTTATGGACTTGCTGAATAGGGTGTTCAGGCCGTATATTGATTCCTTTGTCATTTTCTTTATTGATGACATTTTGATCTACTCACGTAGCCTGGGGGAGCACGAGCAGCATTTGAGAGTTATGCTACAGACTTTGCGAGAACATAAGATATATGCTAAGTTCTCCAAGTGTGAGTTCTGGTTGGAATTCTGTGGCATTCTTAGGGCATGTGGTATACGGAGTGGGTATCAAGGTTGATCCTCAGAAGAATGAGGCAGTTCTGAGTTGGCCGCGTCCTACTTCAGCTACGGAGATCAGGAGATTTTTAGGCCTAGCAGGCTATTATTGCAGATTTTTGGAGGGGTTCTCCTCTATTGCAGCTCCATTGACTAGATTGACTCAGAATAATGCCCCGTTCCAATGGTCCGACGAGTGTGAGGTGAGCTTTGATGCTCAAGACAACATTGACCTCTGCACCAGTTCTGGTATTGCCTTCCGATTCGCGGATGTATACAGTGTATTGCGACGCTTCAGACGTTGGTTTGGGATGTGTGTTGATGCAGGAATGGAGAGTTATTTCTTATGCTTCGCGCCAGCTGAAGTTTCATGAGAAGAATTACCCTGTGCAAGATTTAGAGTTGGCGGCGATTGTTCATGCTCTTAAGATTTGGAGGCACTACTTGTATGGAATGTCCTGTGAGGTTTATACGGACCATCGCAGCTTGCAGCACTTGTTCAAGCAGAGGGATATTAACTTGAGGCAACGCAAATGGCTTGAGTTGTTGAAGGATTTTGATATCACCATTCTTTATCATCCGGGCAAGGAAAATGTGGTAGCAGATGCCTTGAGCAGGAAGGCAGAGAGTATGGGTAGCTTGGCCTATATTGCAGCAGAGAAGAGACCTCTAGCCTGGAATATCTAGTCCTTGGCTAATCGCCTGGTGAGGTTAGAACTTTCATAACCTCACCGAGTTTTAGCACATGTGGTTGCTCAGTCTTCGTTATTGGGAGAGATTAAGGCTCGACAATTTGTTGATCCATACTTGGCAGAGCTATGGGAGACAGTAGTTCAGGGCGGTGCCAAGGAGGTTATTATTGGCGAGGATGGTGTTCTGAGACTTCAGGGCCATTTATGTGTTCCTAATGTCGATGGCCTGAGAGGGAGGATTCTAGAGGAGGCACACAATCCTCGCTATTCTGTTCATCTTGGTGCTACGAAGATGTATCGTGATTTGAAGCAGCATTACTGGTGGAGGCAGATGAAGAGGGACATTGTGGAGCATGTGACTAGGTGTCTTAATTGCCAGCAGGTTAAGTATGAGCACTAGAGGCCAGGAGGCCTACTTCAGCAGATGCCCATTCCTGAGTGGAAATGGGAATGCATTACTATAGACTTCATGGTTAGGTTGCCTCGGACCTTGCAAAAAGTTGACGCGGTTTGGGTCATTGTGGATAGATTGACCAAATCGTCGCATTTCATTCCAGTGGCTACTACATATACTTCTGAGAGGTTGGTCCAGATCCATATTCGGGAGATAGTCTGGTTGCACGGTGTACGGGTGTCCATTATATCAGATCGAGTTCCTCAGTTCACCTCGCACTTCTAGAGAGCATTGCATAGTGATATGGGTACCCAGATAGATCTCAGCACAACATTTCACACTCAGACTAAGGGTCACTCGGAGCGTATAGTTCAAATATTGGAGGACATGCTCAGGGCATGTGTAATTGACATCGGAGATCACTGGGATCAGTTCTTGCCTTTGGCCGAGTTCGCTTACAATAATAGTTATCAGTCTAGCATTGAGATGGCTCCATTTGAGGCTTTGTATGGTCGGCGATGTCGTTCTCCTTTTGGGTGGTTCGATCCTAGTGAGGCTAAGTTGTATGGCACCGACCTAGTGAGAGATGCTTTGTAGAAAGTGAAGTTGATTCAGGAGAGGCTCCGCACAGCGCAGTCTAGACAAAAGAGTTACGTGGATCAGAGGGCGCGCGATGTATAATTTATGGAGGGAGATAAGGTTCTGTTGAAGGTCTCGCCGACGAAGGGTATCATGAGGTTCGGAAAGAAAGGCAAGCTGAGCCCGAGGTTTATAGGTCCCTTCGAGGTGTTGAGGCGAGTTAGGGAGGTTTCTTATCAGCTAGCTTTACCTCCCAGTTTGTCAGGAGTTCATCCGGTCATTCATGTGTCCATGCTCTGGAGGTACCACGCCGACTTCTCTCACGTGGTTGATTTAAGCACTATTCAGGTGGATGAGAGGTTGGGCTACGAGGAGGAGCCAGTTGCTATTATTGACAGGCAGGATCACCAGTTGAGATCCAAGAGAGTTTCTGCCGTAAAGGTCCAGTGGAGGGGCCAACCAGTCGAGGATGCGACCTAGGAGTTCGAGGAGGACATGCGGAGCAGATATCCACACTTATTCAGCACTTCAGGTATGATTCTAGACCCGTTTGAGGACGAACATTTGTTTAAGAGGTAGAGAATTTGATGACCGACCGGTCGTTTTGCATTGTCGGACCCCGTTCCCCTAAATGAAACTTCTTATAGAGGCATATTATGATTTATGACTTGCGGGGACGGGTGATTCGGGATTTTAACTGTTTAGAGTGATATAGGAACACTCTGTTCCGCAGGTGCGAGCCCAGGTCCCTTGTCCTATTTCCGCAGGTGCGAGGCTGCACGTGCGGTCCTTGAGTCGCAGGTGCGAAACCACTATTGGGCAGTGTGTTCTAAAATGGGACTTAAGCCATTTTTGGTTATTCTTCTTCTTCCTTGGGGTCATTTTTGAGCATGCAAGAGAGACAAACGACCCAGCCATTTTGAGGTGAGTAATTCCTACCATAAACTTAGTCTAATTCTTGGATTCTTAGGTAGATAACTCATTAATTAGTGGAAATTCAAGGGTTAGAGTAAAAACCTATGTTTTATATAAATTTGGAGAATTACCAAGGAATTTTCCATGAAATCACACAAAAATGATATATTAATGATCCTTAGGCTATGGGTAATTGATTCCTTTGAAAATTGCTGGAATCCGAGCATATGGGCCCAGGGTTGTATTTTAGGATTTTTCAAAGTAAGGTGAAATAACTAAAGAAACAGGAGAATTCCATGCTTTTGAGTATAAATTGATATATTTGTATAATATTTGATTAGTTTCGAGTCCTTGGGAGACGAGTTCGGACTTTCGGACGCATTCTTGACCAGGGGAGAAGTTTCGACGCGAGGTGAGTCTCCTTTCTAACCTTGTAAGAGGGAATTGACCCCATAGGTGATTATAAATAGTTCTTTGTCCTTATTTTCTGGGGCTACGCAACCACGGAGTGACGAGAGCCCGTGCGTAGCTACTATTATTCCTTGTCGGGTACTTTAGGACTCACAAGCATGCTTTATGTGTGATATCTGTGATCTTGCCTATGGTCTAAGTAGTCTAACTTCCTCGAATCTCACATGTGAATGCCTAAGAAGTTATGCTTTGAAGTTTACATTATTAAAGTCTTATCCTGTTAGTATGTTCCCTACTAAACTATCCTGAATTTCCTGTTAATCATGTATTTTACGGAAACCCGAGTCTCATGAATGATTCGCGAGTGGGGTAGTCCTAGTATTATATTAACCCGAGTCGCACGAATGATTCACGAGCGGGGTAGTCCTAGTATTATATTAACTGCATCGCATGTTCGATTCGCGAGTAGGGAAGATATATGCATCTATGGTTCGAGCCGTTCGACCCTCGACAATGCACATTTACTTTTCACGTCGTACCGGCCGCTCATTCACGACTTGTTATGTGTTGATAATTGATGGTAAACCCAGTAATTTATCTGTTGATTTCATGAAAAAGACGAGAACTAATTAGCTTTTATGCTATGGAAAGGTGTTAAGTAAAAGTATTACATGGTGCTAATTGTTTCTCCTGTCCTTATTATTACTATTCATTATTGCTATTTCTGTTTACCCTGTATATACATTGTATTGTTTTGACCCTAGTAAGTATCAAGTCGACTCTCATCACTACTTCTTCGAGTTTAGGCGGGATACTCACTTTGTACATATTTGTTTATGTACTCATGCTACACTTCTGTACTTTCTTGTACAGGTTCTGAGGCTGGTGCATCTAGTTATCAGACCGGTGCTCGATTCTGAGTATAGATTGTACCTGACTTCATTGTGAGCTTCTCCTCCTGACGATCTTCGGCAGCACCATGGGTTTTTTTTGTTATTCCTGTCTATTTCTTCCAGACAGTGGGACAGTCATATTACATCTTTTTGTATATTCTATTAGTATGCCAGTAAGACTTGTCACACTAGTTCCTGGCACACACGTGGTAGATATTATGGTTTACGGGTCTGTATATATATTGGCTCACGTCTCTTTATGACTGTTTTGGTTAAAATTGGCTAATTATCTCTTTAAATTAATATTTTAAACTTTAAAACTTGGCACTTGTTGGAATGTTTAATCAAATATGTGAAAATCCTTAGTTAGTTGGGTGTTGGCTTTCCTGACCCCGGTGTTGGACGCCATCACGACCTGCGTTAGGATTTTGGATCATGACACTAGTCATACACAACTCGGGTGGTAGATTATAAGGTGTAAGAAAGATAGGCCAACCTAAATATGGTGTCGCATATATAGAAAAAGGAGTGAAGCCATCCGTACACAGACCTAACCGAATGTTCCTTGGTTCACTACCAAAATCTGGATATGTCCTATCAAAGTGCTTCCAAGCTTCTCCATCTGAAGGATGACACATAACACCAGGTGGTCTTCTATTTTCAAAGTTCCATCTCATATGAGGAGCAGAACTTATCGACACATATAACCTCTTTAACCTAGGTATAGGAGGTAAATAATGCATCCCCTTGATAGCGACCACATTCCCGCTGGAAAGCCTCTTGAAACGAGGCTTTTCGCAAAATTTACAACTGTCTAAAGTTGCATCTTCTTTATAATATAAGATGAAACCATATTCATAACAATCAATTTTCATTGACGAAAGTCCTAACTTAGAAACCAATCTCTTTGCCTTATAGAAATCACCAGGTAAGTTGATATTAGGATCAACTAGTTCACTCATAAGGTCAATGAAAGAGTCCATGGGTGCTTGAGAAATATTCCAATAAGATTTGGTACTTAGTAATCTAATAGCAACAGACAGCTTAGAGTGCAGACTTCCTTCATGTAGTGGACGACTAGCTTCCTCTAACTGCTCATAAAAACATTGTGTGTCATCATTAGAAGTTTGTTCAACATTTTCATTGGGCTCACCTCCGAAGTGCATCCCAAAAGCATCCGCAACCATATCCTGAATTCTAGAGTTTGTATTCTCCACCTACCTACTACTTTCACCAACGACCATGTTATGAAATATCCCACGACTACCATCGATCTCTCCATGATTAGTCCACACAAAGTAATTCTCTATAATCCCCTTCCTATAAATATGAAGCTTAACTTCCTCCGATTTTTCAAACTTCATACAGTCGCACCTGACACAAGGGTACCTAATAACTCCTTCACTTATGGTGGAAGTGACTTTGCATGTCTAATAAAGTCATCAACCCCTTCTACAAAATCCTCCCGCAATCCCCGCCGATTAGGATAATTCCTATTGTACATCCAAGTACAATGTTCCATCTATACAAATAAAACAAGAACAAATTAATTTAGTTAATTCATATCCTAATCTTTTTTTAGTTAATTCATATCCTAAAAGTTCCAATTCATATCCTAAAATTTCAATTCATATCCTAAAAGTGTCACGACCCCAAATCTTAACCGGCCGTGATGGAGCCTATCGTGGAACTAGGCTAGCCGACTACCGCATGTTTGCAATTTCTTGTAAAAATCCCATTCAAGTTTCAAGAATTTCATAAAAATATACAGATGATTACTTAATATAATAGGCCAATATTATACAATACTGCCATCCCCAAAACCCGGAGCCAACATGTCATGAGCACGTAGAGAAATAAGCCAAAATAAACTATTATAATACAAAACCTTCGAATCAAAAGCTAAATACAACAAGAAGGGAAAATAGAGATGATGCGGACGCTGAACAACTACCTCTATATCCCGCAAATCCGGCTCCGCTGCGGAATAACAAGCTAATGCTCGATATCTGCTCCTGAATCTGCACACGGAGGTGCATAAAGTAATGTGAGGACGCCGACTCAGTAGTAATGAAAATAAATCAAGTCTAAGTAGCAAGGAAACACATAAAATCAATGCCATCACGTCACAATAAACACAGCCTTACTTTCCAATAATGTAACATAGATATACGAAATCATCATGCCTTAAAATCAACTTCAGAAAAAGCCCTTTAAAGAACGCACATTTTTAACAACTTTAAAACAAAGGATTTGGTATGCAAATGAATGTAGTAAAATCATAAGTAGCCCCTCGGGAAAAAACATGTATCATAATCAGCCCCTCGGGCATGCCCTTTCGCTCCTGCACTCTGCCCAATCACCCTGCGACATCACACCCGCGCCTGCCCGACCACAGGAGCGGTCAGCACCAGAACTTCCACACCAGCAGCTATTGCTGCAAATTTCCAAGTCCAAAAACCCCGCCAACCATCCGAAATTAATTCCGAGCCCCTCGGGGACCCAACCAAACATATCAACACACCCTATAGCATTATTCCAACTTAATCGAGCCTTCGAAACACCAAAAACAACACGAAAACATAAGATTTACATCAAATTCGAGCCTATGAACTTTGAAACTTCCAAATTTCGCCAACTGCGCCGAAACGAACCAAAACTCCTCCGATTGACCTAAAATTTTGCAGACATATCCAAAATGACATTACAAACCTGTTCCAACTTCCGGAATTACATTCCGACCTCGATATCCTATTTTCAACTGCCGACCAAAAATCAGCAAAAACTAACGTTCGCCAATTCAAGCCTAATTCTACACCGGACATCACAAAAATATTCTGAACACAATCCTAAGTCCCAATTCACCTAACGAAGCTATCTGAATCATAAAATCCGCATTCCGAGGTCGTTTATCAATAAGTCAACTCTCAATTGACTTTCTCAACTATTGGGCTAGTTTAAAAGGCTAAATGCCTAAATTCTCACCATAACCACTCCCGACCCAAACCAACTGACCCAACACAACAAAAACAGACTAGCAATATATAACAAATGTAGAAATAGGGGAAACGGGATAAATCTCACGGATTGACCGGCCGGGTCGTTACAAAAAGTTCAATTCATATTCTAAAATTTCAATTTATAAACTAAAAGTTCAATTTATAAACTAAAGTACAATTCATATCCTAAAAGTTCAATTCATAAGCTAAAAATTCAATTCATATCCAAAAGGACCAATTCATATACTAAAAGTTCAATTCATATCCTAAAATTTCAATTTATAAGCTAAAGGTTGAATTCATAACAATGCAGAAATACGGGAAACGAGGTAAATCTCACGGAACGACCGACCGGGTCGTTACATCCTCCACCTCTTAAACAAACGTTCATCCTCAAACAGTTCTAGAAACATATCGGGAGTCTCGAATAGGTGAGGATATCTTTCCCGCATTGCCTGCTCGGTTTCCCAGGTGGCATCCTCCACTGGCTGCCCTCTCCACTGAACCTTCACTGAAACTATATCTTTAGATCTCAGCTTCCTGACATGTCGACCCAAAATAGCCACTGGCTCTACCTCATGTGACATATCAAACCGTGCTGAAGTCCAAAACATGGGAAGGGTCACCAACATACTTCCGGAGCATCGAAACATGGAATACTGGATGAATACTCGATAAACTGGGAGTCATAGCAAGCCAATAAGCCACCTCCCCAACCCTCTGAAGCACCTCAAATGGCCCAATGAACCTGGGACTCAACTTCCCTTTCTTCCCGAATCTCCTAACACCCTTCATGAGTGACACCTTCAGCAACACCTTATCTCCAACCATGAAAGACACATCTCGGACCTTCCGGTCCGCATAACTCTTCTGCTTAGAGTGCGCCGTGCGAAGTCGCTCCTAAATTAACTTTGCCTTACTCAAAGCATCCTGAACCAAGTATGTGCCCAATAGCCTAGCCTCGCCCGACTCAAACCAACCAACCAGAGATCTGCACCTCCTACCATATAAAGCCTCATATGGAGCCTTCTGGATACTCGACTGATAGCTGTTATTATATGCGAACTCCGCTAGTGGAAGAAACTGATCCCATAAACTACCAAAGTCAATCACACAAGCACGCAACATATCCTCCAAAATCTGAATGGTGCGCTCCGACTGCCCGTCAGTCTGAGGATGAAAAGTTGTGCTTAACTCAACCTGAGTACCCAACTCTCTCTACACGGCTCTCCAAAACTGAGATGTGAACTGAGTGCCCTTGTCGGAAATGATAGAAACTGGAAGCCCATGCAATCTGACAATCTCCCTGATATAAATCTCAGCTAACCTATCTGAAGAATAAGTAGTACCAACAGGAATGAAGTGTGCGGACTTGGTCAGCCAATACACAATAACCCATATATCATCAAACCTCCTCGAAGTCCGTGGGAGTCTAACTACGAAGTCCATGGTGATCCGCTCCTACTTCAACTCCGGAATATCAAACCTCTGAAGCAATCCACCAAGTCTCTAGCGCTCATACTTGACCTGCTGACAGTTGAGACACTGAGCCACAAACTCCACAATATCTTTCTTCATTCTCCTCCACCAATAATGCTACCTCAAATCCTGATACATCTTCGCGGCACCCGGATGGATGGAATACCGCAAACTATGACCCTCTGCTAGAATCAAATCTCGAAGCCCATCTACATTGGGCACGCAAATCCGGCCTTGCATCCTCATGACCCCATCATCACCAATAACCACATCCCTGGCATTACCGCTACGAACCCTGTCCTGAAGAATAAGCAAATGCAGATCACATCTGGCGTGCTCTAATCTGATCGTAAAGAGAAGACCTAGAGGCTACACAAGCCAACAACCGCGGGGGCTCTGATAGATCCAATCTCACCAAGTGACCTGCTAAGGCTTGAACATAAAGGTCTAATGGCAGCGCTGCGACTGAAAGGTAGGCTAGACTCCCCAAACTCTCCGTTCTAGGACTCACGGCATCGACCACTACATTGGCCTTCCCCGGGTAATATAAGATAGTGAGGTCATAATCCTTGAGGAGCTCTAATCATCTCCGCTGATGCAAATTCAAGTCCTTCTGCCTCAGCAGATACTGCAAACTGTGATGATCAGTGAAAATCTCACACTGCACTCCATTCAAATAATGCCGCCAAATCTTCAAGGCATGAACAATGGCAGCTAACTCAAGATCGTGCACTGGATAATTCTTCTCGTGCACCTTCAACTGTATGGACGCGTAGGCAATCACCCTACCATCTTGCATCAATACCGCTCCCAAGCCAACTCTGGAAGCATCACAATAAACTGTGTAAGAACCCAAACCAGCAGGCAAAACTAGTACTAGAGCTGTAGTCAATGCTGACTTGAGCTTCTGAAAGCTCTCCTCACACTCATTATACCATATGAATAGAGCACCTTTCTTGGTCAATCTGGTCAAAGGCGCCGTAATAGAAGAGAATCCCTCCACAAAGCGACGGTAATAACCTGCCAAACCAAGGAATCTCCTAATCTCTGTAGCTGAGGACGGCCTGTGCCAACTCTGCACTGCCTCAATCTTCTTTGGATCAACCTGAATACCCTCACTAGACAACACATGCCCCAAGAAAGCTACCGAACCTAGCCAAAACTCACACTTGGAGAATTTTGCATAAAGCTTCTCCTCCCTCAACCTCTGTAACACAACTCTCAAATGCTGAGCATGCTCTTCCTGGCTACGAGAATAAACCAGGATGTCATCAATGAACACAATGATGAAGGAATCAAGATAAGGCTGAAACACGCTGTTCATCAATTGCATGAACGCAGTTGGGGCATTGGTCAGCCCAAACGACATAACCAAGAACTCCTAATGACCATATCTGGTCTTGAAAGCAGTGTTCAAAATATCAGAATCCGGAATCCTCAACTGATGATACCCAGATCTCAAATCAATCTTGGAAAACACTCTGGCTCCCTGAAGCTGGTCAAACAAATAATCAATGCGGGGCAAGGGATACAGGTTCTTCACCGTATCCCTATTCAACTGCGGATAGTCAATACACATACGCATGGACCCATCATTCGTCTTCACGAACAACACCGGTGCACCCCAAGGTGACACACTAGGCGGAATGGACCCCTTATCTAGGAGCTCCTAAAGTTGGTCCTTCAATTCCTTTAGCTCCACTGGTGCTATACGATAAGGCAGAATAGAAATAGGCTGAGTGCCTGGCACCAAGTCAATACCAAAGTCAATATCCCTGTCAGGTGGCATGCCTGGCAGGTCTACAGGAAACACATCCGGAAAGTCACGAACTATAGGAACTGAACCAATAGAGGGAGTCTCACCACCGACATCCCTCACGAAGGCCAAATAATATAAACACCATTTCTCAACCATGCACTGAGCCTTCAGGTAAGAAATCACCCTGCTAGGCATATACTCGGAAGAACCTCTCCACTCAACCCTCGGACGCCCCGACATAGCTAAGGTCACGGTCTTAGCGTGACAATCAAGAATAACATGGCACGGAGATAACCAATCCATGCCTAATATCGCGTCAAAATAGACCATGCTGAGTAATAGTAGGTCAACTCGGGTCTCCAAACCCCCAATAGATATCATGCATGACCGATACACGCGGTTCGGAATAATGGTATCGCCCACGAGAGTCGACACATGAACAGAGGTGACTAGAGACTCACGGGGCACATCCACGAAACCGGCGAAATATGAAGAAACATAGGTATATGTCGAACCAGGGCCAAATAAAGTCAAGGCATCACGGCAACAGACTGAAACAATACATGCGATCACGGCATCTCAGGCCATAGCATCCGGCCTGGCTGAAAATGCATACATGCGAGTCTGACCTCCCTCTCTAGGGCGGCCTCTGGCTGACTGACCACCATCCCTGGCTTCCTGGGTGGGTGGTGAAGTGACTGGAGCAAAAGTCGAGGGCTGGCCCCTATGCTGAGAAGATCCACCGGAACGGCGGGGACACTGCCTCCACTCGTGCCTGAACTCTCCACACTCAAAACAACTCCCTAGAGCTGGAGACGGGAACTGATAGAAACCCCTAGCACCCGTACGGCCACTAGAAGGCTCCTGCATAGAAGAACCCTAAACTGGAGGTGCTCGAGTTGCACTCTGAGCTGGGAGGGCGCCAAATGAAGTACGGCCTGACTGAGGACCACGGGGTCCCTTCCCCAAAGTGCACCACTATATGCTGGGCGTCCTTACTGAGGAGGCCTGAATGAACGAACCCTACCTTGCTGAAACTGTCCCTTGAAGGGAGAACCACTGGAACTGCCTGAACCACAAGGCCTCTTGGCCTCCCTCTCCTCCTGCTCCTGACGGTGAACAGACTCAATATCTTGAGCTATGTCAACAACACGCTCGAATGAAGCACCCGATACTCTCTCCCAAGTCATAAATAACTGAAGCTGATAAGAAAAACCATCTACAAACCTCCTCACCCTCTGCCTATCAGTAGGGATAATCTCAGAAGCATGTCTAGCCAACTCGGAGAACCTCATCTCGTACTGAGTAACTGATAACTCTACCGGGTGCATCTGCTCAAACTGCCTTCGCTGCTCCTCTCTGTGGGACAGATGAACATACTTCTCCAAAAATATTGTGGAGAACTGCTGCCAGGTAAGAGGTGTTAAACCAACCGGTCTACGCCTCTCGAATGATTCCCACAAGGTAAAGGCAGCACCCGCAAACTGAAATGTAACAAATGAGATCCCAGTAGTCTCCAAAATATATGTGGTACGCAGTATCCTCTAGCACCTATCTAGAAATCCCTGGGCATCCTCACCCTCTGTACCGCTGAAAGTCGGAGGCTGAAGTCTGCTGAATCTCTCCAACCTGCGCTGCTCGTCCTCAGGCATAGCAGGGACCACATAATCTTGGACTGGAGTAACTGGCTGAGCAGGGACTGCTCCTGGTGCCTGAATATCTTGTGCAGCCTGCTCAGGTGCCCGGGCAGCTGGATTCTGATTGCCTCCCCCGGCCTAAGCTGTAGTGGCACTAGAAGACATGGAAACGACCTGAGCCAAACTGGTGCATATTGTCAATATCTGAGACAGGGTCTCCTGAAGACCCGGAATAACCATAGGCACTGCTGGTGCCTGAGCCTGTCCCGCTGGGACACCATCGGCGGAACCCTGATCATGATCGATAGGGGGATCCTGAGGCACCACCCCGGCTGCTGCGCGGGCTAGCCCCTACCTCTACCACGGCCTCGACCGCAGCCTCGACCTCTCGCTGGTCTAGCCGGTGACTGGTCACTCTGATCTGTATGGTGTGTCCTCACCATCTGTGAGAGAAAGAAACAATGTAAGTTCAGATTTTGAGAATCAATAGATCAGCACTAAAGAGTTCAAGAAAGAAAGAAATGTTTCCAAAAAGTTCGGCAGCCTCTCGAAGATAATACAGATGTCTCCGTACCGATCTGCAAGACTCTACTAAACCTCCTCATGACCGTTGAGTCCTGTGTAACCTAGGATTTGATACCAAACTGTCACGGACCTAAATCCTAATCGACCGTGATGGCGCCTATCGTGGGACTAGGCTAGCCGACTACCGCATGTTCACAATTTCTTTTAAAAATCCCATTTAAATTTCAAGCATTTCATAAAAATATACAGAAAACTACTTAATATAATAGGCCAATATTATACAATACCGCCATCCCCAAAACTCGGAGCCAACATGTCATGAGCATCTAGAGAAATAAGCCAAAATAGACTATTATAATACAAAACCTTCGAATCAAAAGCTAGATACAACAAGAAGGAAAAACAGAGATGCTGCGGACGCTGAACAACTACCTCTATATCCCGCAAATCCGGCTCTGCTGCGGAATAACAGGCTAATGCTCGATATCTGCTCCTGAATCTACACACGGAGGTGCATGGGGTAATGTGAGTACGCTGACTCAGTAGTAATGAAAATAAATCAAGTCTAAGTAGCAAGAAAACACATAAAATCAATGCCATCAAGTCACAATGTACACATCCTTACTTTCCAATAGTATAACATAGATATACAAAATCATCATGCCTTAAAATCAACTTTAAAAAAAGCCCTTTAAAGAATGAACATTTTTAACAACTTTAAAACAAAGGATTTGGTATGCAAATAAATGTTGTGAAATCATAAGTAGCCCCTCGGGCAAAAACATGTATCATAATCAGCCCCTCGGGCATGCCTCACAATCACTCAGCACCTCACAATCACTCATTCCTCCCAATCACTCGTCACTCGGCACTCGGTGCGCTCACAAGGGGTGTGTACACACTCCGGAGGGGCTCCTTCAGCCCAAGCGCTAATATCACTCAGCACCTCACCATCACTCGGCCACCCTCGTCCACCCTCGGTAGAGCCACTCAAAGGCCCCTCGGGCGAATCAGTAAAACATGATACTCAACCCAAAACATAATTTTAATGCTCATGTAGTGTAAATCAGGCTGAGCTTCGAAAAACAGTATGCACAATGATGCTGAGTGAAATCATCAACAAATAGTGAGGAAAAACAACAATAAAAATCCCCAAGGGGTCTAAACAGATTGGCACGAGGCCCCAAACACGGTGTATAGCCCAATTATTTCACAAATCTTTGGAACATAATTTAACATAAGGTTTTGAGTACATATGAAACTCATTAGTTTCCGCCGAGAGGACGTAGTCCAATCCAAAAATCAGTACGTGCCACATACCCGTCATCCGACATGTGCGCCTTTCGAAAATCAGTGAGAAAATACGTAGTCCGCGGTTCCATACCCTCATGACAAGATTTATAACCATTACTTACCTCTACCGGGCCACAACAATAGTCCGCAATGATCTTGCCCCTCGAATTGGCTCCCGATTGCACCGAATCTATCAAAAACCAGTTTAACATCATCAATATATAACCAAGGAACACAACCCAATTGAAAACTATCAAATTACACAAGAATCTCACAATTCGGCCAAACCCAAGCCCCGGGTCCCATGTCTCGGAATTCGATATATTTTACATCACTAGAAACCTCGTCCTCCCACAATTCTACTCATAGTAAAATCATCATAATCGGATCACAATTGCCTACCCAAAACCTCAAAAGAATTTCCAATTCTCCACCCCTTCTTCCGAACCTTTTCCTACTCAAATCCTTAAAATTTCAAGTCTAATCCAAACAAAATAGCATAGGAATGATTTTAGTAACCAAAGAAATTACCTTTACTGAAGAATCATGGGTTTCCTTATCCAAATCGCCTTCAAAGAACTTCCGCATGCAAAATGGTGAAAATAAGAAAATTTTCGCGGAGGGCCTTTATATAATGTTTCTGCCAGTTATTTCCGCTCCTGCGGACCTTTAGCCTCACCTGCGGACCCGCACCTGCATTCCTAGGTGCGCTCCTGCAGAAACCCACTTAACGGACCAATTCCGCTCCTTCGGCCACTCCTCCGCACTAGCGGCTTCGCAGGTGCGGCCAAAACATCGCACCTGCGGAAAAATCCCATGCCTAGCTTTTTCGCTCTTGCGCTCTGCCCAATCGTGTTGCGACATTGCACCTGCGGCTGCCCGATCGCAGGTACGGTCAACACCAGTACTTCTACACCAGCAGCTATTGCTGCAAATTTCCAAGTCCAAAAACCCCTCCAACCATCCAAAAATCAATCCCGAGCCCCTCGGGGGCCCAAAAAAACATAACAACACACCCCATAGCATTATTCCAACTTAGTCGAGCCTTCTAAACACAAAAAACAACACAAAAACACCAAAATTACATCAAATTCAAGCCTACGAACTTTGAAACTTAAAAATTTCGCCAACTACACCGAAATCAACCAAAACACCTCGGATTGACCTAAAATTTTGCAGACATATCCAAAATAACATTGCGAACCTTTTCCAACTTCCGGAATTGCATTCTGACCTCGATAGCCTATTTTCCACTGCCGACTAGAAATCAGCAAAAACTAACTTTCGCCAATTCAAGCCTAATTCTACACCGGACATCACAAAAATATTCTGAACACACTCCTAAGTCCCAAATCACCTAACAAATCTATCCGAACCATAAAATCCGCATTCCGAGGTTGTTTATCAATAAGTTAACTCTCAGTTGACTTTTCAACTATTAGGCTAGTTTAAAAGGTTAAATGCCTAAATTCTCACCATAACCACTCCCGACCCAAACCAACTTACCCAACACAACAAAAACATGCTAGCAATATATAACAAATGCAGAAATAGGGGAAACGAGATAAATCTCACGGAACGACCAGCCTGGTCGTTACAAAAAGTTCAATTCATATTCTAAAATTTCAATTTATAAACTAAAAGTTCAATTTATAAACTAAAGTACAATTCATATCCTAAAAGTTAAATTCATAAGCTAAAAATTCAATTCATATCCAAAAGGTCCAATTCATATACTAAAAGTTCAATTCATATCCTAAAAGTTCAATTCATATCCTAAAATTTCAATTTATAAGCTTAAGGTTCAATTCATAAACTAGGAATTTAATTCATATCCTAAAAGTACAATTCATAAATTAGAAGTTCAATTCATAAACTAAACGTTCAATTCATATCCAAAAGGTCCAATTCATATCCTTAAAGTTCAATTCATATCCTAAAAGTTCAATTCATATCCTAAAATTTTAATTTATAAACTAAAAGTTTAATTCATAAACTAAAAATTCAATTCATATCCAAAAGGTCCAATTCATATCCTAAAAGTTGAATTCATATCCTTAAAGTTCAATTCATATCCTAAAATTTTAATTTATAAACTAAAAGTTCAATTCATAAGCTAAAAATTCAATTCATATCCAAAAGGTCCAATTCATATCCTAAAAGTTCAATGCATATCCAAAAAGTTCAATTCATATACTAAAATTTCAATTTATAAACTAAAAGTTTAATTCATAAACTAAAAGTTCAATTCATATCCAAAAGGTCTAATTCATATCCTAAAATTTTAATTCATAAACGAAAAGTTCAATTCATAAACTAAAATTCAATTCATATCCAAAAGGTCCATATATCGTAAAGTTCAATTCATATCCTAAAAGTTCAATTTATAAACTAAAAGTTCAATTCATAAACTTAATGTTTTATTTATATCCTAAAAGTTCAATGCATATCCTAAAAGTTCAATTCGATTCACAAGAACAAATCTTAAACCCTAGATTCTAACTAAACTATTCAAGACAATACAGAGTATAATTACTCTAACTAAATTATTGAAGACTAATTAAACTAATTAGTTAATAAAACTAATTAACAAAAATAATTAAAACAAGACCTAAACCTTAGTCCTCAATAAAATACAATGTTCAAATCATTGAAATAATAAAATACAATATTCAAATAATTGAAACAAAACCTAGAAATAACAAAGAAATGGGTTGTAATTAAAACCTAGAACTTTTAGGTGGAGAATGAGAGGAGCGACAGTACAGTGGAAGTGGCCGACGGGCGGTGGCTACGCGGGGTGGGGAATGAGATTTGTATGAGGGAAATAGAGAAGGAGAGGGGAAGGTATTGAGGTAGAGTTAGGGAAAATTTGGGGAAGAAAATAAGAGAAATTAGGGGGGGGGGGACCCGTTATTTCATTCTGTTTTCAGAATTACCGACCAACGTTGGTCGGTAATATTTGTCGGTAAATTGTGTTGACCGTTTGACCAAAAACCGACCAACTTTTGTCGGTTTTTGAAAAAAAACACTAAATTCTTTTTTTTGTTTTATTTCTTAAAATATTATAAGCTACAAAAAATTATTATTAACTATAATCATTTATTTTATTTGACTATAAAATTATTATAAATAATTATAAATTATAAGAATAATCTTTACAAACAATTATATTAACTAGGTAATTATTTTTAATAGATTATAATAGCATCTATGTAAGTGTAGCGACCCGACCGGTCTTTTTGAGCTCTAGCGCGTTGTTCAGCAGTTTGGGGTCATGAGCAGCTCCGTTTAAGGTATTATGACTTGTAGGTGTGGTCGGAATTGAATTTCGGGAAGTTTAGAGTTGATTTGGAAAGATAAATTCTCATTTCGGAAGCCTTAAGTTGGAGAAATGGACTAAGATTGGAATTTGGAGTAAACGGCCTCAGAATCAAGATTTAAAGGTTCCTGCAAATTTGTATGATGATTTCGGACTTGGGCGTATGTCCGGATCGGGTTTTGGATAACTCGGGAGCGTTTCGGCGTATATTGTGGAAGTCAGCATTTTTGAAGGAATTCCCTAAGTTTGGCTTGAAGCGCATTTCAGTGATATTGATGTCCGTTTGGGATTCCAAGTCAGGGAATAGCTTCGTATGGTGATTCTGGAGTTGGGAGCGCGATAAGAAGTGAATTTGGATGTCCGTAGGTCATTTTGAAGTCATTTGGCTACAGATAGAAATATGAAGGTTTTGAGAAATCCGACCGGAAGTGGGAATTTTGATATCGGGGTCAGAATGCAATTTCGGAAGTTGGAGCATGTCCGTAATGTCAAATACGACATGTGTGCAAAATTTGGGGTCAATCGGACGTGATTTGATACTTTTCGGCATCAGATGTAGAAGTTGGAAATTTCTTAGTTCATAAAGTTGGGATGTGGGTGCGATTCGTGGTTTCGATGTTGTTTTTGATGTGATTTGAGGCCTCGAGCAAGTCTGCATTATGTTTTGGAACAGGTTGGTATAATTGTACGGGGTCTCGGGGGGCCTCGGGTGGATTCCGGGTGGTTAACGGATCAATATTTGAAGTTAGAAGAGGAGCTGGAATTGCTATCATCTGGTATGATCGCACCTGCGAAGCGTTGGCCGCAGGTGCGAAGAAGTGGTGGTCTGGCTGGGAGCGCAGGTGCGATGGTATTTCCGCACCTGCGAAGTCGCAGATGCAAGCTATGAGGCGCAGGTGCGAGTTTGGCTTGAGCTGAGGAAAAGCCGCAGGTGCGGAATTTTTTGTCGCACTGGCAGACTCGCTGGTGCGAGAGCTAGATCGCAGGTGCGAGAAATGGCATGGGCAGAATGTTTTAAAACCGTAATTTTTGGCCATTTCCTCACTATTTCATCTTGGCATGGGCGATTTTGGGAGGCTTCAAAGAGAGGATTTTCTTCATGCAATGATAGGTAAGTAATTCATGTTTCTAAGTTAAATACAAGGTTATTACATGGAATTATACATGAGAACTAGTAGGAAAATTTGGAAAATCTTAAAGAAACCTAGAAATTTGTAATTGGATTTTAACCATGAATTTGAGCATGAAATTTAGAGTAAATTGTATATTTGAACTAGTAGAGCTATGGGTAGAATATGTCTTCGAGAAGTTTCGGATTCCGGGCACGTGGGCCCGAGGGCATTTTGGTCAATTAACCGAGCGGAGTTGGGAAAGTATATAATTTGAATTTGTTGCAAGTATTAGGATGAATTTTAATTGATTTGCTCGTTATTTGGTAGTTTTGGGGCGTTGTGCATCCATTGGAGTCGTCGGAAGGGCTTGGAAGCCGGTTATGGGACTTCGGAACAAGGTAAGTCTCCTTTCTAACTTTGTTAGGGGGAATTGTCCCCCTAGGTGAACTAATTTAGTATGTGCTACTATCTGCGGGGGGATACGTACGCACGAGATGACAGGAGTCTGTGCGTACCTACTAATATGCCATGTCCGGGTAGTCTAGGACCCACTAGCATGCCTTACCTGTTGTACCTGTGATCCTGCCTATAATATTAGACTGCTATTATAATCGAAATCGTAATTGAATATCTAAAGAAGACTAGAGTTCATTTTCTTAATCATCTAGAAAGAGAATTCACTTTCTCTGTGGATAATTGTATACCTGATAAGGTGGTATTATTGAATATTATTAAACTTGGAAAATGAATTTTGGGAAAGGATTTAAATACTATTTTGTGGTTTTTAAAAGAGAAATCTGTCATTTACTTGAGTATTTGTTTTCCCGACGTATTCGGGGTGGACTGTTGATTTTGCATGACTGCATGTGACCGCTTCGCAATTTATATTCCGCGAGCAGAGTGCTATTTCCCCCACTCTCACGGGAGCGGGTCGTACGCCATGGTTCGGGCCGTTCGACCCTCGGCAGTACATAGACATGATTAATTTATTGAAAGGTGCACTTATGGTTCGGGTCGTTCGACCCTCGGCAGTGCACATAGATGATTATTGTGATGGCTTAGACAGGTTATCTTTATCCCGAATGCGCATGCTAAATTGTTGAATGTTTTTCATGGATTTTGAAGGGATAAGATATTTGGGGGAAAATAAAGAAGTAGTTGTTTATGTTAGATATTTGGGGGAAAACAAAGAGGAAATTGTTTATTTAAGATATTTGGGGCAAAATGAGGAAGTACTAACTGTTTATTTACTTCCAGTATTTACTTGGATTTTAGGTCCTTATATATTTGCTGCTTTACAACCTTTACATGCCTACCGTGTTCATCATATGTTGTTAAATTAATTTGTTGGACCTTAGTGAATGTCTAATTCGACCTCTCGTCACTACCTCTCTGATGTTAGGCGGGCGACTTACTGAGTACACGTTGTTTTTGTACTCATGCTACACTTGGTGTGCATTTTTATTGCATAGGTACTTTCATAGCGATGTAGCAGATTTGGAGACTTAAGCGAGTTGCATCATCCGGAGGCGATCCGCAGCTGACAGAGTCTCCCTCATACTGCATTTATTTTCATTTTAAATTCCTTGTCCAATTGTATTTCGGACAAGCTTTGTGATGATTGTATAAATTCTTAGAACTTTCTCATGTACTTGTGACATCGGGTTCTGGGGTGTGTTTGGGCTATAATTGCTAAAATGGTACATTTAAACCATCGTATTTACTTAATGGATTTTGTTTAGTTATTATGTAACAAGTAAATGATAATGATTTAAAAAATGCTAAAACGGGAAATTTAACTTAACTATTTAATGATTGGCTTGCCTGGCAATGATGGCCGGTGCTATCACGACCTTATGGATTTTGGGTCGTGACAACATGATATCAGAGCGATAGGTTCCCTTAGATCTCACGAGTCATGAGCAAGTCTAGTAGAGTCTTGCGGATCGGTACAGAGACGTTCGTACTTATCTTCGAGAGGCTACACGGCTGTTAGGAGTACTTCCCTTATTGATTCCTCATCATGCGATTCGATTCCTTTTGAGGCGTATGCCTATGCTTATTCCTACTCAATCTTACGCATCTCGGAGCGCTTGCTATGAATCAGGAATTTGAGGAATTTATATGGTGCTACGAATATGGTGCTAGGTGTTTCCCATGAGTAGTTGGATGGGGATGTTGTTGTTGCCCCGCAGAAGAATATTATGTTGTTGCAGATCGGTTGCTGTGTTTCTGAGAACTTTGAGGCTATGCTCAGGTTGTGATGATGGTTACGATTTGTTATCGCGCGATGTCGATATGATGATAGAATGCTTGCCCATAGGTTGGGGGTGATGAATGGCTTGAAGGGAGGTCTTCTCAGAGTGTGATTTCGAGATTTCAGTATTTAGATTCCGTTGGAAGGAAGGCAATTGATCTATAGATGGCCAGGTTTTGGATTGATAAAGTAGTAAGACTTGGTGTTTCAAATAAGGTGGAGTATTCACCTCTGACGTGTTATCGTCTTCCTTGATCGAATGGAATGTGTTAAGTTCGTCAGTGCCATGGTTTCTTCGGGTGCATGGGGCCAGAGTATGGTGAAAGAGTATTGAAGAATGCGGTTGGAAGAGAATGATATTAAATTGGGGCTAGGCGGTGGTTCAATTCCTAGGAGGCCAGGTGTAAAAAGTGGAAGTCAACCAGTCGCAAAGTGGGGGAGCGACAACATAGCTTGGAATTTGAAGATATTGACGCGCATTTAATGGATGTCCATGAGGATAGGATGGACTAATAATGATGGTAAATGAAGCAGGGCATAGGATGGGGTATTGATGTCGCAGAGAGCGTGCATTTCAGTGTCGTTGGAAGGTGTCCGCGGGTGATTTCCACATGTGGGTTATCTCCTGTGAATATGTTAGTGGTGGCATGGTTGGCAAGTTTCTGCGAGGGATTCTAGTGGCTATTCAGTAGGACGAAGAATGTGTGAATGATGCTAGAGAATTTGAGTATTTAGGGAGTGCTAGCAAGAGAATTTGGAAGGATTGGACGGATTGGTTGAGCAAGATCATGTTAACAAAGGATAAAGGATCTCGGCAGGGTCTAGAGTGGTGAAAGGAGTAGCTTCGGGCTAAGTGGGGGAGTCCCACCATCTACAGTTGGGTTGTAGGATTGTTTTCTCATGGGGTTGTGGATTATCAGCGTGTCGGCATGTTATCACAGCTAAGGGAAAGGTGTAAAATAGTGATTGTGCGTGGGATTTGATGAATGTGTGCAAAGGTTGTTCCTGTCAGACCATGGTTAGGCTTTGGAAAATTCAAAATTGATGCTTAAGGCATAGGTGAGTTGTATGGATAGTGACTCGGTCACGCTTCTCATTGAAAACGGTGTTCATATGCTAGGAGAGCCTTGGAGTTGATTGTATTCGGGACCAGTCAGAGTGGGTAACTCTCAATAGCGGTCCTAGTGAATTCAAAAGTTAAGAGTGTGGTGTTTAAGGATTTCGGGCAGCAGTATGATTAAGAGTCGAGCGTTTGCAACGTAATTTCAGAGAGGGGGAAGATGACTGGAGTGTTCTATGTTAATTTTAGCATGCAGGATAGTATTGGAGGAGTGAGAGAAATAAACTTCGGGTTGTAGAAAGACTATCAGGAGGGTACGAGATGGGTTGCGGGATTTAGGCTACGTGGTCTCATGAATCAAGGTCACTCGGGATGAGTGGGGGTTGAGTTTACTATGGGACGAAGGAAGTTACTATTATTCCTGAGCCAATTGAAGATGATTAAAAGAAGATAGATTGATTAGCCATGGTTGAAATGGCACATTTATGGCAGTGATCAGTTCCTTCGATGTGATTAAGTTATACATGTGGTTGTGCCGGTGTGTGTAGGTCTTGTCGGCCGTCGTAATGGATTTCATGTGGGAGCATTTGAGTGGTATGGCCTGTCAGGTGTAGGCGTATCCCGGAAGGGTTATGGTGGTATAGACTACTACTTAAGGATTTGCATGTTGGGTGATTGTGACAATTCACTCAAGATTTGTGATGGTTCTCTTGAATTGAGTTAGTAAAAGGGTTCTATGTGATGAAGTACTCCCCCTATTGGTGGTTCAGAAGTTGTGATGGAATTCTCGCGCTATCTCGTATTGGCACGTTAGGTGCGGTGAGCAGTATGTAATTAGGAGTAAGAATCCAGATTGCGATTGGGTATTAACAAGGATGTCATGAGCTCGGATGAGCAAGAGAAAGTGATTTGAAAGTTCAGAGTAAGTTGTTGTTATCTTCAGTGTCACATGAGATCGATATTCGGTGAAGGAGGCTTTGTACCCTGATCGAGGGTTCTTGATATGTTGTGCAATATTAGTTTGGTCGGTGATGCGGATATGCAGACTTGTTACCTGGTGTGGAAAGTCATGGTAGCGTAACCACGAGAAGATTGTACAAGTGTGGCATGTATTCACTTGATGGATTGAAGATTTGGACTGAGTATAAAGAGGTGCAATATTGCTTATTTGAGAGTTTATGCATGGAAGGCGTTTGGTTCATTTTGTTGTGGATTGTGGGGTGTTTGTCCTGGCTATGATGATTGTTCTTGCGTATTATGAGAGGAAATGGGTTATTATGGATCCAGGTCAAGCTATTAGCCTAGTTTAGTGCAAGCAGAATCAGCTTGAAGTGTGTGAATAGGTTTAAACAAGATTATGGGTTTCATTTCAGTATAGCGCTCTTCAGGGAGGGGTGTTGGAATATCAGGTGTTGTTTCGTCTTCGTCAAATTCATGTGATAATATGATTGTGCCGTGTGAGTTGTGAAACAACTTGATAATTTCTTATGAGTTGAGATCTCTGCATAGTGATGATGTTACGTGAGTAGGACAACTCTTCAGATCCAGAGTGTATGTATATATCGCACCTCAGTTGTGCTTGAGTTTTGTAAGCATATGGCTTTATCAGTCTCCCCATGATGGTATTATGCACATAGCGTGCATATGATCGATATTCAGTAATTTGTAATAGTGAGCAATTCAGCTCCGTGTATATTCCTTATGTGAATTTTATGATGGGATCGGGTGGCACGCCGCCACGAGTATGTTATTGGGATCGAGTTGCACGCCGCAACTGTGTGATGATGAGTAAGGTTCTTATATATATTTTCTTATGTTTCTTATGATTATTAGAAGAGTTCATAATAAGTTGCGTGAGTAGAGTAGTCTTTTCCTGAGTCATTTCTTCATGTATCATGTTCGAGTTATGGCATATTGGCGCGTTGTGGTGTCATGTGAGACTGTTGGTCATGTTGGGACAATTTTTTGTCTGGGCAGTTCATGTTGGGTGAGACGAGATTATTGGATCGGGGATCAGTGCGATAAGATTATGTGAAATACATTGAAGGCCAATTACTAACGGTTGGTTCATAATAAGGTGATGATTCTAGTCATGATGTGATATTCAATTATTTGTTAACTCTGCAGTTGGTTATGAACTTCTACCCGTCCCCTCCGTTGTGGTGGTATCACCGGCATTATAGCAGGATGTATATGTATGTCATAAGGTGCCTTAGGGAGCGTCGTTGTGATCAGGTGATGAATTAGGCGGTGCATGGTGCTAATTCAGCAAAGGTATGCAGTCATGTTCTGGTATAGCGTGTGGTAGTTGATATAGTGTTTATATATTGGAACTAGGCCTAGCAGAGATATTCCAGGCTTTGGAACTAGGTTCTGAGCCTATTATATGGATAAAGGAAGAAATCTTAAGATTTGATCAAGCTAATGTACTCAAGTGGGTTGTGGTAGCACGGGCAGGTGCTCGAGGTGTTAAGCAGTGATTTCAGATAACTCCAAAGCAGTTCTTAGCACGTTCGAGGACGAGCGTCTGTTTAAGTGGGGGAGAATGTAATGAACCGATCCGTTGTTTTAAGCTCTAGCATGTCGTTCAGCAGTTTGGGGTCATGAGCAACTTGGTTTCAGGTATTATGATTTGTAGGTGTGGTCGGAATTGAATCGGGAAGTTTAGAGTTGATTTGGAAAGAAAAATTCTCATTTCGGAAGCCTTAAGTTGGAGAAATGGACTAAGATTGGAATTTGGAGTAAACGACCTCAGAATCGGGATTTGAAGGTTCATGCAAGTTCGTATGATGATTTCGGACTTGTGCGTATGTCCGGATCGGGTTTTGGATAACCCAGGACAGTTTCAACGTATATTGTAGAAGTCAGCATTTTTGAAGGAATTTCCTAAGTTTGGCTTGATGTGAATTTCAGTGATATTGATGTCCGTTTGGGGTTTCGAGTATGGAAATTAATCCGTGTGGTGATTCTGGAGTTGGGAGTACAATCGGAAGTGAATTCGGATGTCCGTAGGTCATTTTGAAGTCATTTGGCTAAAGATAGAAATATGAAGGTTTTGAGAAATCCGACAGGAAATGGGAATTTTGATATCGGGGTCGGAATGCAATTCTGGAAGTTGGAGCAGGTCTGTAATGTCAAATATGACTTGTGTGCAAAATTTGGGGTCAATCGGATGTGATTTCATAGGTTTCGGCATCAGATGTAGAAGTTGGAAATTTCTAAGTTCATAAAGTTGGGATTTGGGTGTGATTCATGGTTTTGATGTTATTTGAGGCCTCGAGCAAGTCCGCACTATGTTTTGGAACATGTTGGTATCATTGGACGGGGTCTCGGGGGGCCTCTGGTGGATTTCGGGTAGTTAACGGATCAATATTTGAAGTTTGAAGAGAAGCTGGAATTGCTGTCATCTGGTGTGACCGCACCTGCGAGGCTTTGGCCGCAGGTGTGACTATGGCGCCGCAGGTGCGAAGAAGTGGTAGTCTGGCTGGGAGCGCAGGTGCGATGGTATTTCCGCACCTGCGAAGTCGTAGATGCGGGCTATGGGGCGCAGGTGCGAATTTTGCTGGAGTTGAGGAAAAGCCGCAGGTGCGTCAAATGGCCTGGTCAGAATGTTTTAAAACCGTGATTTTCTGGCAATTTCCTCACTATTTCATCTTGGCATGGGAGATTTTGGGAGGCTTCAAAGAGAGGATTTTCTTTATGCAATGATAGGTAAGTAACTCCTTCATGTTTCTAAGTTAAATACAAGGTTATTACATGGAATTATACATGAGAATTTTTAGGAAAATTGGAAAAATCTTAAAGAAACCTAGAAATTTGTAATTGGATTTTAACCATGAATTTGAGCATGGAATTTAGAGTAAATTGTATATTTGAACTAGTAGAGCTATGGGTATAATATGTCTTCGAGAAGTTACGGATTCCGAGCACGTGGGCCCGAGGGCATTTTGGTCAATTCACCGAGTGGAGTTGGGAAAGTATATAATTTGAATTTTTTGCAAGTATTAGGATGAATTTTCATTTATTTGCCCGTTATTTGGTACTTTTGGGGCGTTGTGAATCCATTGGAGTCGTCGGAAGGGCTTGGAAGCCGGTTGTGGGACTTCAGAGCGAGGTAAGTGTGACGACCCGGCCGGTCGTCTTAAGAATTAACGCCCCGATCCACTATTAACTTCTTTCCCCAAGTCTATTTCTGCTAAATTGAATTTCCGGGACATTCGGTTTTATGTTTCGGTGAGTTTTGGGACACTTAGTCCCTAAACGAGAGCTTAAGTGTTGGAAAGTTGCCCATAGTCGGAAGAGTGTGAATACGGCCTCGGGATGAAAATTCGATGGTTCTGTTACCTCCGTTAGGTGATTTCGGGGTTGGGAGCATGTCCGGAATGCATTTTTGATGTCCGTCGCTCATTCAGGCTTGAAATGCCGAAGTTTGAAATTTTGAAGTTTCCAGTCCGATAGTGAGTTTTTGATCCGAGGGTCGGAAAGGAATTCCGGAAGTTGCAGTAGTTCCGTCATGTCATTTGGGATGTGTGTGCAAAATTTGAGGTAATTCGGATAAGTTTAGACGTGTTTCGGCGTCGCATGTGAATTCTAGAATTTTCCTAAGTTTCTAGGCTTGAACCTATGCATAATCAATGATTTTGATGTTACGAGACGTGTTTTTAAGGCTCGACCTAGTTCAAACAAGGTATTAGGGTGGGTTGGTGGTGTTGGTTGAGGTCCCGGGGGCCTCGGGGTTCTTTCGGATGCTTAATGGGAGAAATTAGGACATAGTAACTGCTGAACCAGACCTCTTCTGGTGTTTTCGCACTTGCGAAGGTTTTCCCATAGTTGGGGACTCGCAGGCGCGGTGGGCTTGATCGTAGGTGAGATAGATGGGGATTTGACCAGTGGTCGCAGGTGCGACCTGGGTTCCACAGGTGTGGGACCGCAGGCGCGACCAAACGATCGCAGGTGCGGCCCCAGTAAACTTAAGTAAATTCTGCATCTGTGATGCTTTTTCCGCAGGTGCGGTGATCGGGACCGCAAGTGCGAGATTCCTGTGTGTTTTATTAAAAAAATCCGAGGGTTTATTTTATAAGTCTAGAAATCGTGTAAGAGCTCGGGAATTGGCGATTTTCAGTGGGTTTTGAAGAGAAGGATCATAGTTAACGTTTTCTAATCCTAATCCATTGTTAGACCACTAATCCCTATTGTTTTCTTTAGTTTAATTATCAAAAATGCGGGGAAAACCATAGGAAATTGATGAAATTTCCCCAACCCAAAATTCTGAGAATTTAAGGGGTTTTTGGCATCGAATTTTGATTGTTTCTGGTTGAGTGAGTTCGTGAGTGAATGGGTGTCCGGAAAATATAACTTTTACCCGATTCCGAGACGTAGGCTCGAGGGGAATTTTGGTCGTTTTACCTAATTTCGCGGCTTAGCTTTGAATTAAACAGTATAATCAGTTGCTTGAGATGTTATTTACGATATGTAATTGAATTTATAGATTTTAGCCATTTGGAGTCGGATACTCGTGGAAAACGTGTGTTTTCGAGTTGATTTTGAGCATGTTCGAGGCAAGTGGCTTGTCTAACCTTTTATGGGGAATCTTTCCCCTTAGGATGTGATATTTGGTAATTGAATGCCTTATACGTGAGGTGATGAGCGCGTACTTGTGCTAATTGTCGAAAATCCAGTTTTTCAGAACCCTAGGTTCATAGGAGTCACGGAACACAAGGCGGTTTATTAGAGTCTCGCTTATCGGTACGGAGACGTCTGTACTTATCTACGAGAGGCTATATAACTATTTAGGAAAAATCATCACTTCATTGATTTCCTTGTCGTGCAATATTTTTGACATCAATTCTAAACCTTTGTTTTCTATTCTCTCACAGATGGTGAGGACACGTGCTACTCGGGACGATCAGGCACCCGTGCCCCCTACTGCAGCCGCCAGAGGCCGGGGCCTCAGTAGAGGCCGAGGACGCGCACGTGGTGCAGCGAGAGCACCTGCACGAGCTGCCACTGAGGTACCACCACCAGATCCAGCCGAGGTCCAGGCACCTGACACGCCTACTGCCACTACTACTCCAGCCCTTCAGGAGACATTAGCTCAGTTCATGTCTATGTACACCACTCTGGCTCAGGCAGGACTGCTTCCCCTTGCTGCAGCCACATCCCAGGCCGGGGGAGGAGCACTGACTCCCGCCGCCCGTACTCCTAAGCCGCGAGTGCATATGGAGTAGGTCCTAGAGATCATTCATGTGCCACCTGTAGTGCCAGTTCAGACCGAGGAAGGGTCAGCTGCTTCAGAGGACGAGCAGCAGAGACTTGAGATGTTAAAGAATTATGACCCTCCGGTATTCAGTGGACTAGCATCAGATGATGCCTTGGAGTTTCTAGAGGAGTGCCACCGTATTCTTCGCACTATGGGCATAGCCGGATCTAGTGGGGTTTCCTTTACTACCTTCCAGCTTCGCGAAGCCGCCTATGATTGGTGGCGCACCTATCAGTTAGACAGTCCAGACGAGGCTGCTTCACTGACCTGGACCCAGTTCTCAGATATGTTCCTAAGAGAGTTTGTTCCTCAGAGCCTCAGGGACGCATGGCGCGCAAAGTTTGAGCATTTGCGCCAGGGTGCTATGACAGTTTCAGAGTATGTTATCTGTTACACCAGATTGGGTAGGCATGCACCGCCTTTGGTTGCTACAGTCCGCGAGAGAGTTCGTCGGTTCATCGAGGGTCTTATCTCACCCATCAGATCTAATATGGCTCGAGAGTTGGAGATGGACATTCCTTATCTGCAGGTAGTGAGAATTGCTAGGAGGATCGAGGGTATGCTCGCTAGGGAGCGAGAGGTGAGAGAGGCCAAGAGGTCTCGAGAGTCGGGCTACTACTCTGGTGCCGTACCCTAGCAGCAGGTTGACATGGTAGGGGTTATATGGTCCGCCCCGTTCGTTCAGCTCTTCCAGCAGCCAGCGGTACCCCAGCTCCACCCAGGCCTCAGGAGCCTTACTATGCACCTCCAGTGTCTAGCACGCCTCCTGCGCAAGGTTCTTTCAGAGGTCAGTATGGCAGACGTGGCCCTAGACAGTCACATCCACCACATCCTCCCAGAGCTTGTTTCGAGTGTGGTGATACACGCCATCTGGTTAGGGATTTCCCCAGACTTAGTAGGGGTGCATCTTCATAGACTTTTCAGCCACAACGTGCTCAACAGGGTTCTCAGGCCATGATCACAGCTCCAACTACTACCCCATCTGCCCAGCCAGCTATGGGCGGAGGTCGGGGAGGTAGAGGTCACCCTCGAGGGGGAAGCCAGGCCATATATTATGTTATTCCTGCTCGTACCGAGGCAGTTTCCTTCGATTCTGTCATCACAGGTATTATACTGGTTTGTCACAGAGATGCATCGGTCCTATTCGATCCAGGCTCCACGTATTCTTAATTGTCTTCTTATTTTGCTCCGTATTTGGGTATAGCCCGAGATTCTTTGAGTTCTCATGTTTATGTTTCTACTCTTGTGGGGATTATCTTGTTGTGGACTGTGTTTATCGGTCGTTTTTGGTTACTATTCGTGGTTTTGAGACCAGTGCGGATTTATTGTTACTCGATATGGTGGATTTTGATATTATCTTGGGCATGGACTGATTGTCGCCCCATTATGCTATTCTTGATTTTCTTGCCAAGACCGTGACGCTGGCTATGCTAGGTATTCCACGTGTTGAGTGGAGTGGTACCTTATATCATACTCCCAGTAGAGTTATCCCTTTTCTTAAAGCTCACCGTATGGTTGAGAAGGGGTGTGCCGTGTATTTAGATTATGTGAGAGATGTTAGTGTTGATACCCCTTATGTTGATTCAGATCCAGTGCTACGGGATTATTCCGATGTGTTTCCAGCTGATCTTTCGGGCATGCCGTTCGATAGAGACATTGATTTTGGCATTGATTTGTTGCCGGTCACTCAGCCCATTTCCATTCCTCCGTACCATATGGCTCCTCCTGAGTTGAAGGAGTTGAAGGATCAGTTACAAGAATTTGTTGATAATGGTTTTATTCGACCTAGTGTTTCACCTTGGGGTGCTCCTGTCTTGTTTGTGAAGAAAAATGATGGTTCTATGCACATGTGTATTGATTATCGCCAGTTGAACAGGGTTACAGTGAAGAACCTTTATCCCTTACCTCGCATTGATGATCAATTTGAACAGCTTCAGGATGCACAAGTATTTTCTAAGATTGATTTGCGCTCAGGTTACCATCAGTTGAAGATTCGGGAGCCGGATATCCCGAAGACTGCTTTCAGGACTCGGTATGGCATTACGAGTTTCTAGTTATGTCATTCGGGCTGATTAATGCCCCCGCAACATTTATGCATTTGATGAACAGTGTGTTCAGGCCATATCTCGACTCGTTCGTCATTATTTTCATAGATGATATTCTTCCATACTCCCGGAGTCGGGAAGATCATGAGAAACACCTAAGGACTATGCCTCAGACCCTGAGAGAGAAGAAGTTGTATGCAAAGTTCTTAAAATGTGAGTTTTGGTTGAGTTTTGTGGCATTATTAGGCCACGTGGTATCGAGTGAGGGCATTCGAGTGGATCCGAAGAAGGTAAAGGCCGTGCAGAGTTGGCCCAGGCCATCCTTAGTTACAGAGATTCGTAGTTTCCTTGGCTTGGCAGGTTATTACCGTCGTTTTGTGGAGGGATTTTCATCGGTTGCAGCCCCTATGACTAGACTGACCCATAAGGGTGCTCCATTTTTTTAGACAGAGGAGTGTGAGGCGAGCTTTCAGAAGCTCAAGACAACTTTGACTACAGCCCCAATCTTGATATTGCCTACTGGTTCGGGGTCTTATACAGTTTATTATGATACCTCGCGAGTCGGGGAGCGGTGTTGATGCAGGACGGTGGGGTGATTACCTACTCGTCCAGACAGTTGAAGATACATGAGAAGAATTACCCTGTCCATGACCTTGAGTTAGCTGCCATTATTCATGCCTTGAAGATCTGGCATCATTATTTGTACACTGTGCCTTGTGAGATTTATATTGACCATCGTAGTCTGCAGCACATATTCAGGCAGAAAGATCTAAATTTGCGCCAGTGTAGATGGTTAGAGTTGCTAAAAGACTATGACATCACTATACTATACAACCCGGGGAAGGCCAATGTGGTGGCCGACGCCTTGAGTCGCCGCGCGGAGAGTTTGGGGAGTTTGGCATACCTTCATGCAGCTGAGAGGCCTCTAGCCTTAGATGTTCATTCCTTAGCCAGTCAGTTTGTGAGATTGGATCTTTCTGAGCCTTGTCGGGTATTAGCTTGTGTGGTTGCTCGGTATTCCCTCCATGATCGTATCAGAGAGCGCCAGTATGATGATTCCCACCTTTTAATTCTCCAAGATAGAGTCCGGCAGGGTGATGCCAGAGATGTGAATATAGGATAGGATGGGGTGATGAGGATGCATGGTCGTATCTGTGTGCCCAACGTAGATGGGCTTCAGGAGTTGATTCTTGAGGAGGCCCATTGTTCGCGGTATTCAATCCATCCGGGTACCACGAAGATGTAATAGGATCTGAGATAGCACTATTGGTGGCGAAGAATGAAGAAGGATATAGCAAAGTTTGTAGCCAAGTGTCTCAACTGTCAGCAGGTCAAATGTGAGCATCAGAGACCGGGAGGGTTACTTCAGCAGATTGAGCTTCCAGAGTGGAAGTGGGAGCGGATAACCATGGACTTTGTGGTTAGACTTCCTCGGACTTTGAGGAAGCATGATTATATTTGGGTAATTGTGGATCGGCTGACCAAATCAGCCCAATTCATTCCGGTACTGACTACTTATTCATCAGAGCAGTTGGCAGAGATTTATATTCGGGAGATCGTTCGTCTGCATGGTATTCCAGTTTCTATTATTTCAGACAGAGGTACTCAACTCACTTCACGGTTCTGGAGAGCCGTTCAACAGGAAATAGGTACCAGGGTGGAGTTGAGCACAACATTCCACCCCCAGACGGAAAGACAGTCCGAGCGCACTATTCAGATTCTTAAGGATATGCTCCGTGCATATGTGATTGAGTTTGGAGGGTCTTGGGATCAGTTCTTGCCATTGGCGGACTTTGCTTACAATAACAGTTATCAATCCAGCATTCAAATGGCGCCGTATGAGGCTTTATATGGTAGGAGGTGCAGATCTCCGGTGGGTTGGTTTGAGACGGGTGAGGCCAGGCTATTGGGCACAGAGTTGGTTCAGGATGCATTGGAGAAGGTCAAGGTGATTCAGGATAGACTCCGAACAGCCCAGTCCATACAGGAGAGTTACGCGGACCGGAAGGTTCGTGATATTTCATATATGGTCGGAGAGCAGGCTCTGCTTCGGGTTTTGCCTATGATGAGCGTTATGAGATTTGGGAAGAAAGGGAAGTTGAGTCCGAGGTTTATTGGCCCTTTTGAGATATTGAGGCATGTTGGGGAGGTTGCTTATGAGCTTGCCTTACCTCCCAGCTTGGCAAGAGTTCATCCGGTATTTCATGTTTCGATGCTCCGGAGGTATCACAGTGACCCGTCTCATGTCTTAGATTCCAGCTCAGTCCAATTGGACAAGGATATATCATATGTTGAGGAGACTGTAGCTATATTGGACAGGCAGGTTAGAAAGCTCAGGTCGAAGAACATTACTTCAGTAAAGGTTCAGTGGCGGGGTCAGCCAGTCGAGGAGGCGACCTGGGAGACCGAGCAGGATATGCGCAGCAGTTACCCTCATCTTTTCACTACTTCAGGTATGTCTTTATGCTCGTTCGAGGACGAACGAATATTTAAGTGTAGGAGGATGTGAAGACCCGGTTGATCGTCTTAAGAATTAACGCCCCGATCCCCTATTAACTATTTTCCCCAAGTCTATTTCTGCTAAATTGAATTGCCAGGACATTCGGTTTTAAGTTTCGGTGAGTTTTGGGACACTTATTCCCTAAACGAGAGCTTAAGTGTTGGAACGTTTCCCGTAGTCGTAACATTGTGAAGACGGCCTCAGAATGGAAATACGATGGTTCTGTTAGCTCCGTTAGGTGATTTCGGGGTTGGGAGCGTGTCCGTAATGCATTTTGGAAGTCCGTCGCTCATTTAGGCTTGAAATGCCGAAGTTTGAAATTTTGAAGTTTCCAGTCCGATAGTGAGTTTTTGATCCGAGGGTCGTTTGGGATGTGTGTGCAAAATTTGAGGTCATTCGGATAAGTTTAGATGTGTTTCGGCGTCGATGTGAATTCTAGAATTTTGCTAAGTTTCTAGGCTTGAACCTATGCATAATCGACGACTTTGATGTTACGAGACGTGTTTTTAAGGCTCGACCTAGTTCAAATAAGGTATTAGGGTCGGTTGGTGATTTTTGTTGAGGTCCCGAGGGCTTCCGGATTGTTTCAAATGCTTAATGGGAGAAATTGGGACTTAGCAACTGCTGAACCAGACCTCTTCTGGTGTTTTCGCACCTGCGAAGGTTTTCCCGCAGGTGTGGACTCGCAGGCGCGGTGGGCTTGATCGCAGGTGCGATAGAGGGGGATTTGACCAGTGGTCGCAGGTGCGACCTGGGTTCCGCAGGTGCGAGACCGCAGGCGCGACCAAACAACCGTACGTGCGGCCCCAGTGAACTTAAGTAAATTCCGCACGTGCAATGCTTTTTCCGCAGGTGCGGTGATCAGGACCGCAGGTGCGAGATTCCTGTGTTTTATTCCAATAATCCGAAGGCTTATTTCAGAAGTCTAAAAATCGTGTAAGAGCTCGGGAATTGGCGATTTTCAGTGGGTTTTGAAGAGAAGGATCATAGGTAACGTTCTCTAATCCTAATTCATTGTTGGACCATTAATCCCCGTTGTTTTCTTTAGTTTAATTATAAAAAATGGGGGGAAACCATAGGAAATTGATGAAATTTCCCCAACCCAAAATTCTGAGAATATAAGGGGTTTATGGTATCAGATTTCGATTGTTTATGGTTGAGTGAGTTCGTGAGTGAATGGGTCTCCGAAAAATAAAACTTTTACCCGATTCCGAGATGTGAGCCCGAGGGGCATTTTGGTCATTTGACCTAATTTCGCGCCTTAGCTTTGAATTAAACAGTAGAATCAGTTGGTTGAGATGTTATTTACGATATGTAATTGAATTGTATAGATTTGGGCCATTTGGAGTCGGATACTCATGGCAAACGTGTGGTTTCGAGTTGATTTTGAGTCGGTTCGAGGTATGTGGCTTGTCTAACCTTGTGTAGGGGACCTTTCCCCTTAGGATGTGATATTTGGTAATTGAATGCCTTGTGAGGTGACGAGCGTGAACTTGTGCTAATTGTCGAAAATTCAGTTTTACTTTAAATATTTAGACTGAGTTTCTTTCTTACCTGCTTTATTCTACTTGCAATTATAGCGTATGTTAGTTTAGAAAAGCATGCCTAGTTGACTTGAATTGCCTATTTGCTTAAGTTGCTTTAATTGTACTACGTGAAGCATGTTAGGCTAGAATTTCTTGTTGCCTTATATTTTTGCACTCTAATTCTGAATGTCTTCTTGTTCTGCCTGCACATTTACTTTGGAACTACGGGACGGTATCCTGGGAGATCTCCCTGCATAATTACTTTGGGACTACAGGACGGTATCCCGGGAGATCCCCCTGCATATTTACTTTGGGACTACGGGACGGTATCCCGGGAGATCCCCCTGCATATTTACTTTGGGACTACGGAACGGTATCTCGGGAGATCCCCCTGCATATTTACTTTGGGACTACGGGACGGTATCCCGGGAGATCCCCCTGCACATTTACTTTGGGACTACGGGACGGTATCCCGGGAGATCCTTCGGTTATACATATGATGGACTACGGGACGGTATCCCGGGAGATCCACTAGACAGTCGAGAAAAGGACTACATGACGGTATCCTGGGAGATCCTCATTTTTACCATTGTTATTGAGTTGTTCATATTCCGTGTTTACTCGGTTCTTGTGTTTTTGTTATTGCTTTGTTTGACCTGTCTTAATTCACTGTTGTACTCATCATTACTTCCTATTTTCATACTGTAAATTCCTATTATATTGTTTAACCTCAGTAGGGCCCTGACCTTCCTCGTCACTACCCGACCGAGGTTAGGCTTGGCACTTACTGAGTACCGCTGTGGTGTACTCATGCCCCTTCTACGCATGTTTTTCATGTGCAGATGCAAGTACCTCCACTTAGGCGCACTATCCTCGAGGTTGAGAGATCTAGCAGAGACTTCGAGGCACATCTGCTACGTCCGCAGACTAGGAGTCTTTATCTCATTCCAGCTTTAGTGGACTGTTTTTCCTTCCTTACAGTTCTTTAGACATTCTGGCATTAGAGCAGTGTATTATATTTTTATTAGCCTGTGGTTCCTGTGAGTTTCCGGGTTTTGGGGCGATATTGTAGACTTTCGCATTATTTTTGGGTTGTATATGCCAAGTGGCATTTATATACAATCTTTCTTTTAGATTGTTCAGTTTTTACTTAATTATTCCACAAGTTATGTTGATATTACGCATTGCTAGGCTTACCTAGTTATAGGGACTAGGTGCTATCACGACACGTTCACGGAGGGCAAACTGGGGTCGTGACAGTTAGGCTCCTTTCTAACTTTGAGAGGGGAATTGTCCCCCTAGGTGACTAATTAAGTATGTGCTACTATATGTGGGGGCTACGTACGCACGAGGTGACATGAGTCCGTTCGTAGATACTATTATGCAATGTCCGGGTAGTCTAGGACCCACTAGCATGATTTACATGTTGTACCTGTGATCCTGCCTGTAATATTAGACTGCTAATATAATCGAAATCTTAATTGAATATCTAAACAAGACTAGAGTTCATTTTCTTAATCATCTAGAAAAGAATTGATTTCCTCCGTGGATAATTGTATACCTGATAAGGTGATATTATTGAATATTATTAAACTTGTCAAATGATATTCGAGAAAGGATTTAAATACTATTTTGTGGTTTTGAAAAGAGAAACCTATCATTTACTTGAGTATTTGTTTTACCGACATATTCGGGTGGACTGTTGATTGTGCATGATAGCATGTGACCGCTTCGCAATTTACTTTCCACGAGCGGAGTGTTATTTCCCCACTCTCATGGGAGCGGGCCGTACACCACGGCGGATTGAAAATACACTTATGATTCGGGCTGTTCGACCCTCGGCAGTGCATAAACATGATTATTTTATTGAAAGGTGCAGTTATGGTACGGGCCGTTCGACCCTCGGCAGTGCACATAGATGTTTATTATGATGGCTCAGGCTGGTTGTCCTTATCCCATATGCACATGCTAAATTGTTAAATATTTTTCTTGGATTTTGAAGCGATAAGATATTTTGGGGAAAACAAAGATGTAATTGTTTATTTAAGATATTTGGGGAAAAACAAAGAGGAAATTGTTTATTTAAGATATTTGGGGGGAAATGAGGAGGTAGTAACTGTTTATTTACTTCCAGTATTTACTTGGATTTCAGTGCCTTATATATTTGCTGCTTTACTACCTTTACATGCCTATCGTGTTCATCATATGCTGTTAAATTAATTTGTTGGTCCTTAGTGAGTGTCTAATTCGACCTCTCGTCACTACCTCTCTGAGGTTAGGTGGGCGACTTACTGAGTACACGTTGTTTTTGTACTCATGCTAACTTGCTGTGCATTTTTATTGCACATGTACTTTCATAGCGATGTGGCGGATTTTTAGACTTAGGCGAGCTGCATCATCCGGAGGCGATCCCCAGCTGACAGAGTCTCCTGCATACTGTATTTATTTTCATTTTAAATTCGTTGTCCAATTTTTATTTTGGACAAGCTTTGTGATGATTGTATAAATTCTTATAAATTGCTCATGTACTTATGACACCGGGTTCTGGGGTGTGTTTGGGATATAATGGCTAAAATGGTACATTTAAACCATCGTATTTACTTAACGGATTTATTTTAGTTATTACGTAATAAGTTAAAATAATGATTTCAAAAATGCTAAAACAGGAAATTTAACTTAACTATTTAATGATTGGCTTACCTGGGAATGATGTACGGCGCCATCACGACCTTATGGATTTTGGGTCGTGATAGTAGGTAAATTTTTTAAGTTATATTTAATTATATGAGTAATTTCACACAGACGCACACACTATATTGTATTTTATGATCAATCTTATACATTACTACGTACGAATAATTAATAAATTGATAAATCAATATAATATTATTCTATTTTAGGTCAAGACATTTTTGTTTTTATATTAATCGATATAGGTCAAAACGTTTTATTTTTAATATTCATCGATGCATCTAAATAAGTTATAAGTCGATGAATCAATATAATTTACAAGTCTATCATTCCCTAAAAGAACCCGACCCTGTGTTCCTAGTGCTTTGTGTTCTTATATATATACGGCTACCAAAGTATATATATGCACACACACACACTTCATTGTAATACTTTAACTATATATATATATCTTGTTATAGTATATGTTAGTGTGTGTGTATATATAACACACACACAGTTCGTTGTGCTACTTTAACTACATATATAGCATGTTATAGTATATGTTAGTGTATTCATTATTCGTATTATGAAAGAGTTAACGGATTACATTCATTAATATCTAATAATTCATGATATAGACCAATTGATATAGGTCGAGACATTTTGTTTTTACTATTAATAGATATAGGTCAAAAGTTTTGTTTTTAATATTGAACGATGCATCTGAGTAAGTTAATAAGTGGATGAATCAATTTACAAACATATATATTTTAGGGATTGATAGACTTGTGAAGATCCTAATTAGTATATATAAAACTGTTATCTCCCCACAGCATGTTCCCCTTTCTTTATTAACTATTTCTCCCTATATTTCTTATCTGTTGTATATATGTATATCTATTTATTTGAACTGCACAGGTTTATTTGGTAGTCTGGTTCTAGCCTCGTCACTACTTCGCCGAGGTTAGGCTAGGAACTTACTAGTACATGGGGTCGGTTGTACTGATGCTACACCTGCACTTCTTTATGTTGTTCAGATTACGCAGCCGGGCCCGGGGGACATCATTAGTTGGAGTGTCTTCCAGCTTATCGTAGAGGCTTCAAGGTATACCCGCTGGCGTTCGTGGGCCTTGGCGTCTCTTCCACCCCTTTGTCTTCACTTCTATCTTGTTTTCCTCTAGTTTCAGAGAAAACTATGTATTCTCTTTTCAGACTTGTATTTAGCACTCTTATAGACAGTTCGTGAGTTTGTGACTCCAAGTTTTGGGAAAGTTTATGCGTTGTTGTATTATGCTATCCTTGTTTGGCTTGAGACCGTATTTATTTCCGCTGTTTAATTTGTGAATTGATTTAGTTTATTCTGTTAGATTGAGGTTATTATGCTAGTTTAGCTATACACGTTGGCTTGTCTAGCGGGTTCAACGTTAGACGCCATCACGGCCCGACTGTGGGATTTTGGGGCGTGACAAGTTGGTATCAGAGCACTAGGTTAGTTAGGTCTCACAACTCACAGACAACTTGGTAGAGTCTGAGAGATCGTTATGGAGGCGTCTGTATTTATCCCCTAGAGGCTGCAAAGTTAGGATGACTCCATATTTCTTTTCGTCTCTGTCGTGCGCTATGATTCTGAGTACTGATTGAGTTTCTATTCTATTCTCTCGCAGATGGCGAGGACGCGTGCTTCCCTTGGTTCCGCCCAGCAGCCTGACACTCCTGCTACAGCTCCTACTCGGGGTCGAGGTCGAGGACGAGGTCGTGCTAGAGGCCGAGGCCGGGGCCGGGCTCAGCCTAGAGCAGCAGGCTCAGTGGAGGACCCTCAGGTCGAGTCTGACGAGGAGATCCCAGTTCCGGCAGTCCCAGTTGGACCAAGTCAGGTCCTAGAGGGGTTCATAGCTACCCCAGTGCTTCAGAACGCCCTTGTCCATCTAGTTGGACTCATGGAGTGTGTAGCACAGGCGGGTTTTCTTCCTACCGCACCAGCCGTCTCTCAGGCTGGGGGAGGTGCCAAGACTCTCGCCGCCCGCGTGCCAGAGCAGCTAGCTCCACAGTTTTAGATTCCGGCACCTCAGCCAGCCGGAGTAGCTCAGCCGGGTGTTGCAGCGCTGGTAGCAGAGGGAGCACCTATGTCAGTAGATGCTTTGTGGAGACTGGATAGGTTTACTAAGTTATTTACTACTACTTTCACTGGTTCGCCATCAGAGGACCCCCAGGATTATTTGGACAGCTCCCATGAGGTCCTTCGGAACATGGGCATAGTGGAGTCTAACGGGGTTGACTTCGCTACTTTTCGGTTATCTGGAGCAGCCAAGAGTTGGTGGAGGGATTATTTCCTATCCAGACCGTCTGGATCTACACCTTTGACTTGGACTTGGTTCTCACAGTTATTTCTGGGGAAGTTCCTTCCCATCACTCAGAGAGAGGACCTTCGGAGGCAGTTTGAGCGTCTCCAGCAGGGGTCCATGTCCGTCACCGAGTACGAGACCAAGTCCATCACTCTAGCCCGACATGCTCTTATGATACTTCCCACTGATCGGGAGAGGGTTCAGAGATTTATTGAGGGATTGGTCCGGCCTATCATACTTCAGATGGATAGAGAGTCTGGTACAGATATACCATTCTAGGATGCGGCCAATGTGGCCAGGAGGATTGAGATGATTCTGTCACAGGGTGGTGGTCAAGGGGCTAATAAGAGGCTCCGTTATTTCGGTCATTTCAGTGGAGCCTCATATGGGGGCAGGGATTCTTAAGGCAGAGGTCATCCTCCCAGACTTTTTCAGTCGGCTCTTCAGGTTTCCCAGAGTACTTCAGGTGGTCGTGGGTATCAGACGCACTATTCTGATCAGCAACCTTACAGTGCGCTACCAGCCCCCATCACCGCCGCATCAGAGTTTTAGGGGTATTTATTCAGGTCGACCAGGTCAGATTCAGTTCCCTCAGCAACCAAGGTCTTGTTACACTTGTGGCGATCCGGGTCACCTTACCAGATTTTCCCCTCGAGCATCAGGTAGTTCACAGCATCAGGGTTCTCGTGCCATGGTACGGGCACCAAAAGTTCCACAGCCTGCCTATCCAGCTAGAGGTGGGGGTAGAGGTGCTAGAGGTGGAGGCCAGCCAGCAGCCTGCCGTCCCAGAGATGTGGATCAGGGTGGTGGGACCCAGCCCCGATGTTATGCTCTTCCAGCCAGGCCAGAGGCTGAGTCTTCAGATGCAGTCATTACAGGTACTATTCGGGTTTGTGATAGAGATGCTTCAGTGCTATTTGATCCAGAGTATGTATTCATATATGTCCTGGTCATGCCTAGTGATCCACTGAGTATTCTTGTTTATGTATCTACACCGGTGGGTGATTCTATCGTGGTCGATCGAGTCCATCGTTCTTGTGTTGTGGTGATTGGGGGTCTTGAGACCAGTGTTGATTTGTTGCTTTTAGGTAGGGTCGACTTTGATGTTATATTGGGGATGGAATAGTTATCCCCATAGCATTCTATCTTGGATTGTCATGCCAAGACGGTGACCTTAGCCTTGCCAGATTTTCCCCGTCTGGAGTGGAAGAGAACTCCTGGTCATTCTACCCGCAGTGTTATTTCGTACGTGAAGGCTCGTCGTGTGGTCGAGAAGGGGTGTTTGGCTTATTTGCCTTATGTGCGCGATTCGAGTGTTGAGGTTCCCTCTATTGATTCGATGCCCGTGGTTCGTTAGTTTCCTGAGGTCTTCCCTTCAGACCTGCTGGGGATGCCACCCGACAGGGACATTGATTTCTGCATTGATCTGGCTCCGGGCACCCAACCCATTTCTATTTTGCCGTATCGCATGGCCCCGCCAGAGTTGAAAGAGTTGAAGGAACAGTTGCAGGATTTTCTTGGGAAGGGTTTCATTAGACCCATTGTTTCTCCTTGGGGTGCTCCAATGTTGTTTGTGAAGAAAAAGGATGGTTCGATGAGTATGTGCATTGATTACCGGCAACTAAACAAGGTTACAATCAAGAATACGTATTCACTACCGAGGATTGATGATTTCTTCGATCAGCTTCAGAGTGCCAGGGTATTTTCGAAGATACACTTGAGATCTGGATACCATCAGTTGAGGATTAGGGCATCTGATGTCCCTAAGACAGCTTTACGCACTCGGTACGGGCATTACGAGTTCTTAGTCATGTCGTTTAAGTTGACAAATGCCCCAGCAGCTTTTATGGACTTGATGAACTGAGTGTTCAGGACTTATTTGGAATCGTTCGTGATAGNGGCATTACGAGTTTTTAGTCATGTCGTTTGGGTTGACAAATGCCCCAGCAGCTTTTATGGATTTGATGAACCGAGTGTTCAGGCCTTATTTGGACTCGTTCGTGATAGTCTTCATTGATGATATATTGATATACTCCCGCAGTCAGGAGGAGCACGAGCAGCATCTCAGAGTGGTTCTTCAGACTCTGAAGGATAGTCAGATTTATGCAATGTTTTTGAAGTGTGAGTTCTGGTTGAGTTTAGTTGCATTCCTGGGTCATGTCGTGTCAGCAGAGGATATTTAGGTTGACTCGAAGAAGATTGAGGCAGTCAAGAACTGGCCTAGACCAGCATCAGCTACAGAGATTCGGAGTTTCTTCGGATTAGTACGCTATTATCGTTGGTTCGTGGAGGGGTTCTCATCTATTGCAGCCCCGATGACTAGGTTGACCCAGAAGGGTGCCTAGTTCAGATTGTCGAACGAGTGTGAGGCGAGCTTTCAGAGGCTCAAGACAACTCTGACTACGGCACCGGTATTGGTTTTGCCCACAGGTTCAGGGCCTTATACAGTCTATTGCGATGCTTCCCGTATTGGGCTTGGTGCAGTATTGATGCAGGATGGCAAGGTCATTGCTTATGCTTCAAGGCAGTTGAAGATTCATGAGAAGAACTATCCAGTGCATGATTTGGAGTTGGCAGCCATTGTCCACGCATTGAAGATTTTGAGGCACTACCTGTATGGCGTGGCGTGTGAGGTGTTCACTGATCATAAGAGTCTTCAGTACTTGTTCAAGAAAAAGGAGTTGAATTTGAGGCACAGAAGGTGGTTGGAGTTGTTGAAATATTATGATATTACCATCTTATATCACCCGGGGAAGGCTAATGTGGTGGCTGATGCTTTGAGTAGGAAGTCAGCTAGCATGGGCAGTATTCCTTTTATTCCGGTCAGTCAGAGGTCGCTTTCTTTGGATGTTCACGCTTTGGCCAATCGATTTGTGAGGTTGGATATTTCTGAGCTTAGTCGAGTGTTGGCTTGTACGGTCGCTCGTTCTTAATTGTTAAATCGTATCTGTGATCGGTAGTTTGATGATGCCCATTTATGTGTCCTTAAAGACACGGTGCAGCGCGGAGGCACCAAGCAAGTGACCTTAGATTATGATGGTGTTTTGAGATTGCAGGGGCGAGTTTGTGTGCCCAATGTGATGGGATTCAGGAGTTGATTTTAGATGAGGCCCACAGTTCCCAGTATTCTATTCATCTGGGCGCCGCGAAGATGTATCAGGATTTGCGGCAGCACTATTGGTGGTGTAGAATGAAGAAGGATATTGCGGCATATGTGGCGCGGTGATTGAATTGTCAACAGGTTGAGTATGAGCATCAGAGGTCTAGTGGTTTATTTCAGAGGATTGAGCTTCCCGAGTGGAAGTGGGAGAGGATCACTATGGACTTCGTTACTGCACTTCCGTTGACCCGGAAGAATTTCGATGCATTTTGGGTCATTGTTCATAGGCTGACCAAGTCAGGGCATTTCATTCCTGTGGCAGTCTCCTATTCATCCGAGAGGTTAGCTGAGATCTATATCCGGGAGATTGTTCACCTTCATGGTGTGCCGGTATCTATCATTTCGGATCGGGGCACGCAGCTTACCTCGCATTTCTGGGGAGCAGTTCAGCGAGAGTTAGGCGCCCATGTGGAGTTGAGCAAAGCATTTCATCCTCAGACGGATGGGCAGTCCGAGCGGACTATTTAGATATTGGAGGATATGCTTCGAGCTTGTGTTATTGACTTTGGAGGATCATGGGATCGGTTCTTGCCTTTAGCAGAGTTTTCCTACAACAACAGCTACCAGTCAAGTATCCAGATGGATCCTAATGAGACTTTATATGGTAGGCAGTGTCGATCTCCGGTTGGATGGTTTGTGCTAGGAGAGGCTCGGTTGTTGGGTACAGATTTGGTTCAGGAGGCCTTGGACAAGGTCAGGATCATTCAGGATAGGCTTCGTACAGCTCAGTCCAGGCAAAAGAGTTATACTGATCGTAAGGTTCGAGATGTGGCTTTCATGGTGGGTGAGCGAGTATTACTCCGAGTGTCGCCAATGAAGGGCGTGATGAGATTTGGGAAGAAGGGAAAGCTTAGCCCTAGATTCATTAGTCCAGTTGAGATTCTTGATCGAGTGGGAGAGGTGGCTTATAGACTTGCATTTCCGCCTAGCTTATCAGCCGTACATCTAGTTTTTCATGTGTCCCGGAGGTATCACGACGATCCAGCCCATGTGTTAGATTTCAGCAGTGTTCAGTTGGACAAGGACTTATCTTATGAGGAGGAGCCGGTAGCTAATCTAGACCGGCAATTTCATCAGTTGAGATCCATGAGTTTCCCTTCTGTTCGTGTTCGGTGGAGAGGTGAGCCTCCTGAGGCATCGACCTGAGAGTCCGATTCCAATATGCGGAGCTGTTACCCTCATTTATTCCCAGACTCAGGTACTTCCTTATTCTGTCCGTTTGAGGACGAACAGTTGTTTTAGAGGTGGATAATGGGACGACCCAAAGGGTCATCACCTATGTTATTACCCATTCCGTACTTCTGAGGCCTTGAAAACCTCATTTGTAGTTGCCTCAATTTGCATGCACAGTCTGGGCGCGTAGCCGGACAACTTAAATATGAGATTCTGCGAAAAATGCTAAGATTTGATATTCAAATGAATAAATTTGACTTCGGTCAACATTTTGGGTAAACGGACCCGGACCCGTGATTTGACGGTCCCGGAGGGTCTGTAGGAAAATATAGGACTTGGGCGTATGCCCGGAATCGAATTCCGAGGAAGCAAGCCCGAGGAATGAATTTTTTAGTAAAATTATTTTCTGAAAATATTTAAGGAAATTGAAAATGACATCTGATTAAAAAGTGATGGTATCGGGCCCGTATTTTGGTTCTGGCGCCCGGTACAGGTCTTATATATGGTTTAAGCACGTTCTGTAAAGTTTAGTCGAAATTGGATTTCATTTGACATGTTTCGGACTTAAAATGGAAAATTTGATGTTTTATGAAATTTGATAGAATTCAGGGACTTTGAGGCTTAATTTTATGTGTATGATGTTGTTTTGGAAATTTGATCGCACGGGCAAGTTTGTAGGAGGTTATGTAAGTTATCTGTGAAATTTGGTATCATTCCGAGTTGTATATGTCAGTTCGGCATGTTGTTAGCAAAGTTAGAAAACATAAAAGTCCTAACTTCGGTTCTTGAGGTTTGGGGGTGTGATTTGGAGTTTTAGCGTTGTTTGAGTGTTCTGAAGGCTCGAGCGAGTCTGTATTATGATTTGGGACTCATTGGTATAGTCGGATTAGGGCTCGGGTGGGCCCAGGTGCCTTCCAAGCACCTAACGGGGCTAAAAACTAGCAAACAAGGCTGCTGGTGCACCTGCTCTGGTGTGACCGCAGGTGCGGTTGCCCAGCATCGCAGGTGCGAGACCGCAGGCGCGATCCCAGACATCGCAGGTGCGACCACCAGTGGCCTGGCCAGCCCTCGCAGGTGCGGTCTCCACTTCGCAGGTGCGATCCCAGACCCCCCAGCACAATTCTGCAGGCGCGAGGTTCTTCTCGCAAGTGCGAGACCACAGGTGCGGTCCCAGGCATCGTAGGTGCGATCACTGTTCAGGCAGTGAATTTAAGTACGGGTTTTAAACCCATTTTCCTCATTATTCACCTTCTTCCTTAGGCGATTTCCTCCATTTTTAAGAGCTTTCGACCAGGTCTTGTAAGGTAAGTAAATTCCACCCGTAAATTTGTTTCGTGCATGCATCCTAGCCTAATTAACTACATAAACTAGTGCAAAAATTCAAGAAAATGGGTAGTAACCTAGAACTTGTGATCGCCTTAGAATTTTCTGCGAATTGGCCATGAAATCAAGTAAAAATCGTATATTTATGATCCTTAAGCTTTGGGTAAGTGTTCCCTTCGAGAATTGCAAGAATCCGAGCGAGCGAGCCCGGGGTCGAACTTTGATAAATTTGAAAGACTGCTAGAAAATGGATAATTAGGCCATGTAATTGAATCCTTGAATCCTTATCGATATACTTGAGTTGATTATGTCTAGATAATACCATTCCGGAGTGGAGTTCTAAAGGAAAGGCGGTGTTAGAGGGTTGATTTCTATATTTTGGACCCGAGGTAAGTGTTTGGTTTAACCTTAACTTGAGGGAATAGGAGTTAAGTATAATTTGCTACTTGCTAACTATCAAATATGATGTATAGGCATGGTAACGAGTATCTATACATTGGTATCTAGCATGACCGTGAGTCCTTATATTGTGAATATTATGATTTTGTGGTAATTTCCATGTTTAATTGATGATTTCTATATGTCGTGAAGAATATGTGAAGGGAATTGTAATCTTTTAACTCTGTTGGAGCATTGGCTCAAATTTTAACACGAAAAATGAAGGTATATGAGATTATTGTACCCTTTGGAGAATTGACTCAAGAAATAGTGTGAATTATGAAATGAAGTGAAAGAAAGAGAAAGAGCTACCGAAATATACCCTTGCCGGGTCATTGTTGCTTTTGATATTGTCTCCCTTGTTGGGATGTTGAGATTACTGTTATTGTTCCCTTGCCGGGATTTAATTGTTGATATTGTTCCCTTGCCGGGCTTTAGTTGTTTAATTGATGTTCCCTTGCCGGGATTTCTACTTTCTTCTACTTACTTCCTTGCCCTTGTTGTGATTGCTGTTTGGGTGAGGAAGAGTGTTAAAGCATGAAGGGTGATGCCGTGCACTGTTTGATTTGTGAGGAAAGAGTGTTAAAGCACGAAGGGTGATGTCGTGCATTGTTTGACATTGTGAGGAAAGAGTGTAAAGAACGAAGGGTGACGATGTACCATTCCGTACTGATATAGATTGATTATACTGTGAGGAAAGAGAGTAAAAGCACGAAGGGTAATGTTGTGCCATGATTTACATTGATTAAATTATACATTGCATAGTGAGGACGAGAGTAAAAGCAAGAAGGGTGATGCCATGCCATGATTTACATTCATTTCATTATACATTGCATAGTGAGGACGAGAGTAAATGCACGAAGGGTGATGCCGTGCAAGTTTGTGATTTCTTGTCCTTAATGATATGCTGGCTTTATTGTTCTTTTCCTTATTGAGATTTCTTATATAAAACTGTTATCTCCCCACAGCATGTTCCCCTTCCTTTATTAATTGTTTCTCCTATATTTCTTATCCGTTGTATATATGTATATCTATTTATTTGAACTGCACAGATTTATTTGGTAGTCTGGTTCTAGCCTCGTCACTACTTCGCCGAGGTTAGGCTAGGCACTTACCAGTACATGGGGCCGGTTGTACTGATGCTACACCTGTACTTCTTTATGTTGTACAGATTAAGCAACCGGACCCGGAGGACATCATTAGTTGGAGTGTCTTCCAGCTTATCGTAGAGGCTTCAAGGTATACCGGTTGGCGTTCATGAGCCTTGGCGTCTCTTCCACGCCTTTTGTCTTCACTCCTGTCTTGTTTTCCTCTAGTTTTAGAGACATGTATGTATTCTCTTTTCAGATTTGTATTTAGCACTCTTATAGACAGTTCGTGAGTTTGTGACTCCGGGTTTTGGGAAAGTTTACGCGTTATTGTATTGTGCTATCCTTATTTAGCTTGAGACCGTATTTATTTCCGATGTTTAGTTTGTGAACCGATTTAGTTTATTCTGTTAGATTGAGGTTATTATGCTAGTTTAGTGATACACGTTGGTTTGTCTAGCGGGTTCAACGTTAGACGCCATCACGGCCCGACAGTGGCATTTCGGGGCGTGACATCGTCATGCCTTAAAACCAACTTCAAAAAAACTCCTTTGAAGAATGCATATTTTTAACAACTTCAAACCGAAAGATTTAGTAAGAAAATTAAATGAACATATAGAGGCCCCTCGGGAAACACATATTTCATAAGTTCAGAGTGAAAGTAGTAAAATCATAAGTAGCCCCTCGGGCAAAACATGTATCATAATCAGCCCCTCGGGCATACGTCACCATCACTCGTAATCAGTCACTCAACACCTCACAGTCACTCATGCCTCCCAATCACTCGGCACTCGGTGCGCTTATTGGGGGTGTGTGTAGACTCCGGAGGGGCTCCTTCAGCCCAAGCGCTAATATCAAGCCACCTTGTGGCATATCATATCCTCACAATCAGGCCCTCGTCCTCACTCATCAGAACCTCTCAAAAAAACCCCTCGGGCGAATTAGTAAAACATGATACTCGGCCCAAAACATCATTTTTAAATCTCAAAGTAGTGTAAATCAGGCTGAGTTTCGAAAACAGTAAGAACAATGTGGCTGAGGGAAATCATCAATAAATGGTGAGGAAAACAGCAGTAAAAAGTCCCCCAAGGGGTCTACACAAATCGGCACGAGGCCTCAAACACGGGTCATAGCCCAAATATTTCAACAATCTTTAGAACATAATTTAACATAGGATTTTGAGAAAAATATCCAACTCGTTAGTTGCTGCGGAGTGGACCTAGTCCAATCAAAAAATCAGTGCGCAATACGACATGTGTGCCATTCTAAAATCAGTGAGAAATACGTAGTCCGGGGTTTCATACCCTCAGGACAAGATTAATAACCATTACTTACCTCTACCGGGCCACAACACTAGTCCGCTATGCTCTTGCCCCTCAAATTGGCTCCCGACTGCTCTGAATCTAGCCAAAACCAGTTTTACATCATTAATATATACTAAAGGAACACAACCTAATCGAAAACTATCAAATTATACAAGAATCTCGAAATTCGGCCAAACCCGAGCCCCGGGCCCACTTCTTGGAATTCAATAAAATTTTACATCAGTGGAAAGCTCGTCCTCCCACGATTTTAAACATACCAAAAACACCATAATCGGACCACAATTGCCTACCCAAATTGCCAAAAGAATTTTCCAATCCTCCACCCATTCTTCCCAACCTTTTCCTACTTTAATCCTTCAATTTAAAGTCTAATCCGAACAAAATAGCATAGAAACGACTTTAATAACCCGAGAACTTACCTTCACTGAAGAACCACGAATTTCCTCTTCAATTTACCTTCAAAAGAGCTCCAACCGCACGCAAAAATGGTGGAATGAATAAAACTTCACGGAGGCCTCTTTTATACTGTTCTGACCAGCATTTCCGCATCTGTGGACACTTAATCGCACTTGCGGACCTGTACCTGCAGTCCCAGATGCGCACCTGCGCAATCCCGCTAACGGACCAATTCTCGCACCTACGGCCACTTCTCCGCACCTGCGGCTTCGCAGGTGCAGCCTTTTCTTCGCACATGCGGATTTCCCCTACCTAGCCTCCTTCCGCACATGCGCATGGCCTTTCGCACCTGCGACATCGCATCTATGGCTACCCTTTCGCAGGTGCGGCCAACACCAGAAACTTACACTAGCAGCCAAATGCTGCAATTTTCCAAGTTCAAAACTCCGCTAACCATCTGAAATCAATCCCGAGCCCCTCGGGGACCCAACCAAACATACTAACACACCCCATAGAATTATTCCAACTTAGTCGATCCTTCGAAACACCAAAAACAACACGAAAACACCAAAATCACATCAAATTCAAGCCTATGAACTTTAAAACTTCCAAATTTCGCCAACTACGCCGAAACCAACAAAAACACATCCAATTGACCTGTAATTTTGCACACATCCCCAAAATGACATTACGGACCTGCTCCAACTTCCGAAATCCCATTCCGACCCCGATAGCCTATTTTCCATTGCCGACTGGAAATCGCCAAAAACTAACTTTCGCCAATTCAAGCCTAATTCTACACCGGACATCACAACTTCATTCTGAACACACTTCTAAGCCCCAATTCACCTAACGAAGCTATTCGAGCCATAAAATCTGAATTCCGAGGCCGTTCACCAATAAGTCCACTCTCAGTTGACTTTTTCAACTATTAGGCTACTTTAAGAGACTAAATGCCTCAATTCTCACCATAAAAAAAATGGGCTAGCAATATATGACAAATGCAGAAATGGGGGAAACGGGGTAAATCTCACGGAAAGACCGGTCGGGTCGTTACATCCTCCCCCTCTTAAACAAACATTCTTCCTCGAACGGGTTTAGAAACATACCTGGAGTCTCGAATAAGTGAGGATATCTGCCCTGCATCTCCCGCTCAGCCTCCCAGGTGGCATCCTCCACCGGCTGCCCTCTCCACTGAACCTTCACTGAAACTATATCCTTAGACCTCAGCTTCCTGACCTGTCGACCCAAAATAGCCATTGACTCTACCTCATATGACATATCACCCTCGAGCAGAACCGTGATGAAGTCCAAAACATGAGACGGGCCACCAACATACTTCCGGAGCATCGAAACATGGAACACCGGATGAATACTCGATAAACTGGGAGGCATAACAAGTTTATAATCCACCTCCCTAACCCTCTGAAGCACCTCAAATGGCCCAATGAATCTGGGACTCAGATTTCCCCTCTTCCAAAATCTCATAACACCCTTCATGGGAGACACCTTCAACAACACCTTATCCCCAACCATGAAAGACACATCTCGGACCTTCGGGTCCGCATAACTCTTCTTCCTAGAATACGCCGTGCGAAGTCGCTCCTGAATCAACTTCTCCTTACTCAACGCATCCTGAACCAAGTCTGTGCCCGATAGCCTAGCATCGCCCGGCTCAAACCAACCAACCAGAGATCTACACCTCCTACCATATAAATCCTCATACGGATCCATCTGGATACTCGACTGATAGTTGTTATTATATGCAAACTCCTCTAGTGGCAGAAACAGGTCCCATGAACCACCAAAGTCAATCACACAAGCACGCAACATATCCTCCAAAATTTGAATAGTAAGCTCCGACTGCCTGTAGGTCTGAGGATGAAACGTTGTGCTTAACTCGACCTGAGTACCCAACTCTCTCTGCACGGCTCTCCAAAACTGAGATGTGAACTGAGTACCTCTGTCGTAAATGATAGAAACTGCAACCCCATGCAATCAGACAATCTCCGTGATAAAAATCTCAGCTAACCTCTCTGAAGAATAAGTAGTACCAACAGGAATGAAATGCACGGACTTGGTCAGCCGATCAACAATAACCCATATAGCATCAAACCTCCTCGAAGTCTGTGGGAGTCCAACTACGAAGTCCATGGTGATCCGCTCCCACTTCCACTCCTGAATATCAAATCTTTGAAGTAATCTACCTAGTCTCTGGTGCTCATACTTGACCTGCTGACAGTTGAGACACCGAGCCACAAACTCCACAATAACTTTCTTCATCCTCCTCCACCAGTAATGTTGCCTCAAATCCTGATAAGTCTTTGCGGCACCCGTATGGATGGAATACCGCGAACTATGGGCCTCTGCTAGAATCAAATCTCAAAGCCCATCTACATTGGGCATGCAAATCTGTCCCTCCATCCTCATGACCCCATCATCACCAATAACCACATCTCTGGCATCACAGTGATAGACCATGTCCTGAAGAACAAGCAAATGTGGATCATCATACTAGCGTGCTCTAATCTGATCGTAAAGAGAAGACCTGGAGGCTACACAAGCCAACACCCAGGGGGGATTTGATAGATCCAATCTCAACAACCGACTCGCTAAGGCCTGAACATAAAGGTCTAATGGCCGCTCTACTACTGGAAGGTAGGCTAGGCTCCCCAAACTCTCTGTTGTGCGACTTAGAGCATCAGCCACTACATTGGCCTTCCCCGGATGATATAAGATAGTGAGGTCATAATCCTTGAAAAGCTCTAACCATCTCCTCTGATGCAAGTTCAAGTCCGTCTGCCTCAGCAGATACTGCAAACTGTGATGATCAGGGAAAATCTCGCACTGCACTCCATACAAATAATGCCGCCAAATCTTCAAGGCATGAACAATGGCAGCTAACTCAAGATCGTGCACTAGATAATTCTTCTCGTGCACATTCAATTGTCTAGACGTGTAGGCAATCACCCTACCGCTCTGCATCAATACTGCTCCCAAATGAACTCTAGAAACATCACAATAGACTATGTAAGAACCCGAACCAGTAGGCAAAACTAGTACCGGAGCTGTGGTCAATGCTGACTTGAGCTTCTGAAAGCTCTCCTCACACTCATCAGACCATCAGAATGGAGCACCCTTCTGGGTCAATCTGGTCAAAGGCGAAGCACTAGAAGAGAATCCCTCTGCAAAGCGACAGTAATATCCCGCCAAACCAAGGACACTCCTAATATTTGTAGATGAGGACGGTCTGGGCCAACTCTGAACCGCCTATATCTTCTTCCACTCAACCTAAATACCCTCACTAGACACCACATGCCCCAAGAAAGCTACTTAACCAAGCCAAAACTCACAGTTGGAGAATTTTGCATAAAGCTTCTTCTCCCTCAACCTCTGTAACACAACTCTCAAATGCTGAGCATGCTCTTTATGGCTACGAGAATAAACCAGGATGTCATCAATGAACACAATGATGAAAGAATCAAGATAAGGCTGAAACATGATGTTCATCAATTGCATGAACGCAACTGGGGCATTGGTCAGCCCAAATGACAAAACCAAGAACTCATAATGACAATATCTGGTCCTGAAAGCTGTCTTTGGAATGTTAGAATCCCGAATCTTCAACTGATGATACCCATATCTCAAGTCAATCTTGGAAAACACTCTAGCTCCCTGAAGCTGGTCAAACAAATCATCAATGCGGGTCAAGGGATACCTATTCTTCACCGTAACTCTGTTCAGCTGCCGATAATCAATACACATACACATTGACCCATCCTTCTTCTTCACGAATGACGTCGGTGCACCCCAAGGTGACACACTAGGCCAAATGAACCCCTTATCCAGGAGTTCTTGAAGCTGCTCCTTCAATTTCTTTAGCTCCGCTGGTGCCATATGATAAGGGAATAGAACACCAAGTCAATACCAAAATCAATATTCCTGTCAAGTGGCATGCCTGGCAGATCTGCAGGGAACACATCCGGAAAGTCACGGACCACAGGAACTGAATCCATAGAAGGATCTCACCACTGAAATCCCTCACAAAGGGCAAATAAGATAAAAAATCTTTTCTCAACCATGCGCTGAGCCTTCAGGTAGGAAATCACCCTGCTAGGCATATACTCAAAAGAACCTCTCCACTCAACCTTCAGAAGCCCTGGCATGGCTAAGGTCACGGTCTTAGCATGAAAATCAAGAACAGCATGGCACGGAGATAACTAATCCATGCCCAATATCACATACAAATCGACCATGCTGAGTAATAGTAGGTCCACTCGGGTCTCCAGACCCCCAATAGATATCATGCACGACCGATACACACGGTCCACAACAACAGTATCGCCCACCGGAGTCAACACATATACAAAGTTGACTAGAGACTCACGGGGCACATCCAGAAAATGGGTAAAATATGAAGAAACATAGGAATATGTAGAACCAGGTTCAAATAAATCCAAGGCATCTCGGCAACAGATTGAGACAATACCTGCGATCACGGCATCTGATGCCAAAGAATCTGGCCTGGCTGGAAATGCATACATGCGAGCCTGACCTCCCCCTGCTCGACCTCCCCCTCTAGGGCGGCCTCTAGATGGCTGACTACCACCCCTGGCTGCCTGGGCGGGTGGTGAAGTAACTGGAGCTGAAGTCGAGGGTTGGCCCCTCTGCTGAGAAGATCCACCAGAACGGCGGGGACACTGCCTCCACACATTCCCGAACTCTTTACACTCAAAGTAACTCCCTGGAGCTGGAGGCGGGGACTGATAGAAACCCCTAGCACCCACACAACCACTAGAAGACTCATAAATAAGAGAACTCTGAACTGGGGGTGCTCGAGCTGCACTTTGAGCTGGGAGGGCACCAAATGAAGTACGGCCTGACTGAGAACCACGGGGACAATCCCCCGAAGATTCACCACTATATGCTGGGTGACCTGACTTAGGAGGCCTGAATGAACGGCCCCTACCCTGCTGAAACTGCCCCCTAAAGAGAGCACCACTACAACTGCCCGAACCACGAGGCCTCTTGGCCTCCTTCTCTTCCCGCTCCTGGCGGCGAACAGAGCCAATATCGCGAGCTATGTCAACAACCTGCTCGAATGAAGCACCCGATACTCTTTCCCGAGTCATAATAGCTGGAGCTGATAAGAAAGACCATCTACAAACCTCCTCACCCTCTCCCTATCAGTAGGGACAATCTTAGAAGCATGCCTAGCGAACTCGGAAAACCTCATCTCGTATTGAGTAACTGATAACTCTCCCACCCGGAGCTGCTCAAACTGCCTGCGTTGTTCCTCTCTGTGGGACTGAGGAACATACTTCTCCAAAAAGATCATGGAGAACTGTTGCCAGGTTAGAGGTGCTCAACCAACCGGCCTACGCTTCTAGAATGACTCCCACCAAGTAAAGGCAGCACCCACAACTGAAATGTAACAAATGAGACCCCACTAGTCTCCAAAATACCCGCAGTACGTAGTATCCTCTGGCACTTATCTAGAAACCCCTGGGTATCCTCACCCTCGGTACCGCTAAACGTCGGAGGCTGAAGTCTGCTGAACCTCTCCAACATGCGCTGCTCGTCCTCAGGCATAGAAAGGACAACATAATCTTGGACCGGAGCAGCTGGCTGAGCTGGGGCTGCTCCCGGTGCCTGAATACCTCGTGCAGCATGCTCAGGTGCTCGGGCAGCTGGAGTCTGATTGCCTCCCCCGGCCTGAGATGTGGTGGTAGTATAAGACATGGCGACTGCCTGAGCCAAACTGGTGCACACTGTCAATATCTGAGATAGGGTCTCCTGAAGACTCGGAATAACCATAGGCAATGCCAGTGCCTGAGCCTGTCCCACTAGAACACCATCAGCGGGAACCTATTCCTAAATGATAGGGGGATCCTGTAGTATTGCACGGACTGTCCCCCTACCTCTACCACACCCTCGACTGTGGCCTCGACCTCTCGCTGGTCTAGCTGGCACCTTGTGACTCTGATCGATATGGCATGTCCTCACCATCTGTGAGAGAATGGAACAACCTAAGTTCAGATTTCAAGAATCAATAGATTAGCACGAAAGAGTTCAAGAAAGATAGAAATGTTTCCTAAAAGTTCGGCAGCCTCTCGAATATAATTACCGATGTCTCCGTACCGATCCGCAAGACTCTACCAAACCGGCTCATGACCGTTGAGTCCTATGTAACCTAGGCTCTGATACCAAACTGTCACGACCCTAAATCCTAAACCGACCGTGATGGCGCCTATAGTGGAACTAGGCTAGCCAAAAATCCCATGTTTACAGTTTCTTTCAAAAAGCCAATCAATTTCAAGAATTTCATAACATATACAGAGTTTACTAAATACATTAGGCCAATTACACAGTGCAACCAACCCCAAAACCCGGAGCCAACATGTCATGAGCATCTAAGAGAGATAAGCCAAAGGTATACTATTATAATACAAAACCTCCGAATAAATAGCTAGATAAAACAAGAAGAGAAAACAGAGATGCTGCAGACGCTGAACAGCTACCTCTATATCCCGCAATTCGGCTCCGCACGGAATAGATGGCTAATGCTCGGTATTTGCACCTGAATCTGCTCACAGCGGTGCAGGGAGTAATGTGAGTACGCCACTCAGTAGTAATGAAAATAAATCAAGTCTAAGCGGCAAGGAAACACATAAAAATCTATGTCATCAATTGACCATATGCACAACCTTACTTCGCAACAGTATAAACATAGATATATGAAATCGTCATGCCTTAAAACCAACTTCAAAAAAACTCCTTTGAAGAATGCATATTTTTAACAACTTCAAACCGAAAGATTTAGTATGAAAATGAAATGAATCATATAGAGGCTCCTCGGGCAAAACATATTTCAAAACATCAGAATGGAAGTAGTAAAATCATAAGTAGCCCCTCGGGCAAAACATGTATCATAATAAGCCCCTTGGCCATCCCTCACATTCACTCATAATCAGCCCCTTAGGCATACCTCACCATCACTCGTAATCAGTCACTCAACACCTCACAATCACTCATGCCTCCCAATCACTCGTCACTCGGCACTCGGTGCGCTCACTAAGGGTGTGTGCACACTCCGGAGGGGCTCCTTCAGCGCAAGCGCTAATATCAAGCCACCTTGTGGTGCATCTCAAAAAGCCCCTTGGGCGAATTAGTAAAACATGGTACTCGGCCCAAAACATCATTTTGAAATCTCAAAGTAGTGTAAATCAGGCTGAGTTTCGAAAACAGTAAGCACAATGTGTCTGAGCGAAATCATCAATAAATAGTGAGGAAAACAGTAGTAAAAAGTCCCCAAGGGGTCTAAACAGATCGGCACGAGGTCGCGAACATGGCTCATAGATTTCAACAATCTTTAGAACATAATTTAACATAAGGTTTTGAGTAAAATATGCAACTCGTTAGTTACCGCGGAGTGGAACTAGTCGAATCAAAAAAACAATGTGCGCCACATACTCGTCATCCGACATGTGTGACATTCTAAAATCATTAAGAAATACGTAGTCCGGGGTTTTATACCCTCAGGACAAGATTTCTAACCATTACTTACCTCTACTGGGCTACAACACTAGTCCGCTATGCTCTTGCACCTCAAATTGGCTCCCGACTGCTCCGAATCTAGCCAAAACCAGTTTAACATCATTAATATATACTAAAGGAACACAACCCAATCGAAAACTATCAAATTATACAAGAATCTTGAAATTTGGCCAAACCTGAGCCCCGGGCCCACGTATCGGAATTCGATAAATTTTACATCACTGGAAACCTCGTCCTGCCACGATTTTAAACATACCAAAAATACCATAATCGGACCACAAATGCCTACCCAAATTGCCAAAAGAGTTTTAAAATCGTCCACACATTCTTCCCAGCCTTTTCCTACTTTAATCCTTCAATTTACAAGCCTAATCCGAACAAAATAGCATAGAAACGACTTTAATAACCCGAGAACTTACCTTCACTAAAGAACCACGAATTTCCTCTTCAATTTGCCTTCAAAAGAGTTCCAACCGCATGCAAAAATGGTGGCATGAATAAAATTTCACGGAGGCCTCTTTTATAATGTTCTGCCCAGCATTTTTGCATCTGCGGACACTTAATCGCATATGCGTACCCGCACCAGCGGTTCCAGGTGCGCACCTGCACAATCCCACTAACGGACCAATTCTCGCACCTGCGGCTTCTTCTCCGCACCTGCCCTTCGCACCTGCGGATTTCCCCTGCATAGCCTCCTTTCGCACCTGCGCATGGCCTTTTGCACCGGTGATATCACACCTTTGGCTACCCTTCCGCAGGTGCGGCCAACACCAGAAACTTACACTAGCAGCCATTGCTGCAATTTTCCAAGTTCAAAACTCCGCCAACCATCCAAAATCAATCTCGAGCCCCTCAGAGCCCTAACAAAACATACCAACACAACCCATTGCATTATTCCAACTTATTCGAGCCTTCGAAACACCAAAAACAACACGAAAACACAAAAATTACATCAAATTCAAGCCTACAAACTTCCAAATTTTTCCAACTACGCCGAAACCAACCAAAACACCTCTAATTGACCTGAAATTTTGCACACATCCCCAAAATGACATTACGGACCTGCTCCAGCTTCTAGAATCCCATTCCGACCCCGATATCCTATTTTCCACTACCGACCGAAAATCTCCAAAAACTAACTTTCGCCAATTCAAGCCTTATTCTACATCGGACATCACAACTTCATTCTGAATACACTACGAAGCCCCAAATCACGTAACGAAGCTATCTGAGCCATAAATTCCGCATTCCGAGGTCGTTCACCAATAAGTCAACTCTTAGTTGACTTTTTCAACTACTAGGATATTTCAAGAGACTAAATGCCTTAATTCTCACAATGACCACTCCGGACCCAAATCAACTGACCCAGCATAACAAAAACAGGCTAGCAATATATGACAAATGCATAAATGGGGGAAACAGGGTAAATCTCATGGAACGACCAGCCGGGTTGTTACAAGGCTACAACCAGAAAATACATGCAACTTCATCAATCCAAGTGGAACTTCTAGCTTTTCGTTATGTACTACACTTATTTACCAGGGAAAACTTATTCCCAATCAAAGTTGAAACTTATGCAACAGAGGTAATACGTCTTCTTCATGATGACTACCCGACCTATAACAACTTAATTTCTAAATGCAGGTGCTTAATGAACAAGGTAATCTAGGAAAGGGAAAATCACAATGAAGCATAGCTCTGCGAAGGGAATATGGTTGCTCATCACTTGGCAAAAGCTGTTGTCACGACCCAATTTTAGAGTCGTGATGACGCTTGTCGTGGGACCGGGCCAGCCACCTATCTAAACTAAACTAGAGTCACTAATTAGAGAAATACCATTTTTAACAAGTCTGAAGTCAATAATAATAACAAGTTTGAATTTGAAAACAGATTTATGAGAATCAGGAACCCATAATACTACTAAAACCCGGATACAATGTCACACAGTCATGAGCTGCTAATACATAATACAACCTGGAAAGAAATGACTAACATAATGTGAAAATAAATAGGACATGTAAAAAAGGAAGAGACGACGAGTTCACGGTCGCCAACTGCTACCTCGTCAACTCTAATAAAAATCCTGCTACTCACTGACCAGATATGAATCTCGTTGTACCTGGATATGCACACAAGGTGCAGGGGGTAACGTGAGTACACCAACTCAGTAGTAACGAAACCAAACTACGGGCTAAGAGGTAGTGACGGACATGACAATAATATATCAGCAAATAAACAAGATGCATCAATTTTTGTCCGTAGCTCTGCATATCAGCATGAATTTATATGAAATCAAGAATGATGTGTACTCAGTAAACAAACTCTCAGAAGGTAGTCCACTCAATACTAGTATAAGGCCTTCCGGCCCAGGGAAAGTCCATCCCGGATATTACCTAAACACAAGTAACACAGTCACCTAGTACTAAGGAAAAAGGCCGATCCAGCCCCACGGAGAAGATCCATCTCCGGAACATAAGCCCCATGGAGAAGGTCCATCTCCGGAACTGTAACGACCCGACAGGTTATTTTGCGTTATCGGACCCCGTTCCCCTAAATGAAACTTCCCATAGCGGAATTTTATGATTTATGACTTGCGGGACTTGTTGTCCGAGATTTAGAGGTGTTTAGAGTGAAATAGGAACAATTGGTTCCTTAAGGTTGGCCTTTAAGGCCAAGTTTGACTTCGGTCAACAATTTGGGTAAACGACTTCGGAATCGAGTTTCATCGATTCCGGTAGCTTCGTGTGATGATTTTGGACCTGGGCATATGTTCGGCTTGGGTTTCTGATGACCCGGGGGCATTTCAGCGCCCAATATTTAAATAAGAAGTCCCTTAAGTTGATATTTTGGTTTGGGACGTGTTTTTGTGTTTTCGAGGTTCTAACGAAATTCTGAGACTGGGACTAGTTCCGTTATATTAATTATGACTTGCCTGCAAAATTTGGTGTCGTTCCAAGTTTTACAGGTCGGTTCGGCACATTTTTAGCAAAGTCCAGAAAACTTAAAGTTCTTAAGTTTGGTTCTTGGGGTTTGGCGGTGTGATTTTGAGTTTTAGCGTTATTTTGGGTGTTCCGAAGGCTCGAGCGAGTTCGTATTATGATTTGGGATTCGTTGGTATATTTGGACTAGGGCTCGAGTGGGCCCAGATACATCCCGGGCACCTAACGAGGCTAAAAACAAGCAAAAGATAGTTGTTGGTGCACCTGTTCTAATGTGACCGCAGGTGCGGTTGCCCAGTCGCAGGTGCGGGACCGCTTCTGCAGTCCCAACATCGCAGGTGCGAAAACATGTGGCCTGGCCAATTATTGCAGGTGCGGAAAATATTCTGCAGGTGCGGGCCCAGGCTCCTCAGCCCATTTCCGCAGGTGCGAGACCGCAAGTGCGGTCCTCGAGCCACAAGTGCGAAAACACTGTCCAGACAGTGTGTTTTTATACACGAGTTTAAACTCATTTTTCTCATTTCTTTCTTCTTCCTTAGGCGATTTCCTCCATTGTTAAGGGGCTGACGACCTGGTCTTCTAAGGTAAGTAAAGTTCACTCAAAAATTAGCTTCGTGCATGGATTTCTAGGTTAATTAACTACCTAAATTAGTGAAAATCATGAATTGGGTAGTAACCTAGAGCTTGTGATAATTTGAGAATTTTTCTGTGAATTTGCTATGAAATCAAGTAAGAATTGTATATTAATGATCTGTAGGCTTGGGGTGAGTGTTCCCTTCGAGAATTATCAGAATCCGAGCGCGCGGGCCCGGGGTTAGATTTTGCGATTTCTCAAGAATGTTGAATTATGGAAAAATTAGAATAATTTCCCTATTTTGAGCATGCATTGATGTCATTATACCGTATTTCGCGAGTTGCGAGTCCACGGGTGTAGAGTTCAGAGATTCGGGCACATCCTTGGTCCGAGGAGTAGATTCGACATAAGGTGAGTCTCTTTTCAAACCTTGGAAGGGGGAATTGTCCCCCTAGGTGATTTAAATGCTATATGTGATAATTTGTGGGGGCTACATACATACAAAGTGACGAGAGTCCGTACGTGGCGACTATTACTATTATGTCCAGGTAGTTAGGCCCACATCATGCCTTGTGTTTTACTTGATATGAACTATATGCATGCTGAATTTACATTAATATTGCTTACATTCCCGAAGTTATGAAATTTGAGAAAACTTGCATGGAATTGATCATGGAAGGTATTCTCTTTTAAAAAAAAGGAATAATGTACGTGTATGTGACCACCTCACAATTTGTATTCCACGAGCGGAGTGTGATTTTCCCCCACTCTTATGAGAGACGCACTTTTGGGACGGGCTGATCGATCCTTCGGTAGTGCGTAGAGAGGTTGAGAGGTGCACTTTTGGGACGGGTAGATCAATCCTTTGGCAGTGCATAGAGAGATTGAGAGACGCTCTTTTGGGAGGGCCGGTCAATCCTTCGGCAGTGCGTAGAGAGGTTGAGAGATGCACTTTTGGGATGGGCCGATCGATCCTTCGGCGGTGCATAGAGAGGTTGAGAGTCGCACTTTTGGGACGGGCTGATCGATCCTTCGGTAGTGCGTAGAGAGGTTGAGAGATGCACTTTTGGGATGGGCCGATCGATCCTTCGGCGGTGCATAGAGAGGTTGAGAGTCGCACTTTTGGGACGGGCCGACCGATCCTTCGATAGTGCACGAGCATGACTACCCTATGACTCTGGCCGGTTGTCCTTACCCTGCGTGCATATGATTTATTTGTTATTAAATTTCATGCAATTGATCTAACAGATATATGGGAAAAAGTGAAGTAGAAATTGTTTTATTCATCCTTAGTGTTCTTCCTGGATTTTAGCTTACATATATACTTGTTGCTTCATTTCCTTACATGCCTCGTTTTTAATTACATTCTATTAAATTATCACTACCTCTTCGAGGTTAGGCGGGATACTCACTAGGTACATATATATATTTATGTACTCATGCTGCACTTATATACTTAACTGTACAGGTTCTGGGGCTGGTGTTTCTAGTTATCCGACTGGAGCTTGACAGATTCCGGACCTGACTCCACGGTGAGCTACCTCCCTTGGCGGTTCCCAGCTATGCTATGGAGTTATCTTTTGTTTATTTCTATCTATATCCTTTCAGACATCAGTACCTCTTGTATCTTCTTTTGTACATTCTACTAGTCACCCATTGACTTGTGAAACTAGTTCTTGGCACGCACTTAATAGATTCTATTTTGGGACTGTATATATATATATGTATTGGATCACGATCATTTTGGCTGTATGTACTTAAATTGATACATGCTTCCGCTTCTATTTTAAATAATTAAGTGTAAAACTTTGGGAAATACGTGGGGTTGGTATGTTAATAAGGAAAAAATTCACTAATAAGCAACTGTTGGCTTGCCTGACCCCGGTGTTGGGCGCTATAATGACCCGCATGGCATTTTGGATCGTGACAGGAACATAATACTCGGACAAGATCCATATCCAGGGAAGATCCATCCCTCAATTTTTGTGCGCTCACTGTGGGGTGTAAAGACTCCGGCGGGGCTCCTATAAGCCCAAGCGCTATATCAAGCCATTAAAGGCATGATTCCCGGGTCGCTGCGGTGTGCAGTCCGACCTCATAACTGTCTCAAAACCAGGCTACAAGCCTCACTCGGTCAATACCTTCCATTCTCACTCACAATGCTCTAACATATGAAAACCAGCCCAAACCAATGATAATATAAAATAAATTAGCAACTTATGAGACTGAGGCATGGAACATATACTATAACAGGACTGAGTATATGAAAACAATATTCATAAATAGAGACATCAATAATCGACCGTTCCAGTCTGAACATATCGGCGTGAAATATTAACATTTATATTTAGCATGATTCCTATTTCATTCAAGGTAATTGCCACCTTCATAGTACAAATATCAACCTGAGATAACCATTAGACAGTTCCATGGGATGAGCCAGGCTACAAATATTCGGTGTACACTCACATGCCCGTCACTTGGCAAATGCGTCACCTTAATTAACATCAAATATAAAATAGTTTGGACTTTCGTACCCTCAGTTCCAAGTTTGGAAGCATTACTTACCTCAAAACTGGCTAATAAACTACTCCGCAGTACCCTTTCTTCTAAATTCGGCCTTCGAGTGCTCCAAATCTACCAACAATCAGAAGTATATCATCATAATATGCTAAGGAACTAATCCTAATCGAAATTTATCAAAAATACTCAAAAATCCCGAAATTGGTCAAACCCATCCCCCGGGCCCACGTCTCGGAGCTAGATAAAATTTACACCACAAGAAACCTCGTCCTCCCAGGATTATATACATACCAAGAACACTGAATTCGGAGTCCAAATGACCCCTCAAATCCCCATTTTAAAGCCTCTTAATCCCAAGCCCTAATTACCTAATTTGCACAGATTGTTCCCTAATTTTCCACCATAAATCCAACCTTTAATCACATATAAACGAGTTTAGAGTCAAAAAACCTTACCTCAATGAAGAACTATCGAATCCCCTGTTCAAAAACCCTTCAAAAGCTTCAAACCCGAATGAAATATTGAGAAAGATGGCTAAAATTCGCGAAGACACGATTTTATACTTTATGCCCAGTGGTTCCGCACCTACGACCACTTACTCGTACCTGCGGAACCGCACCTGCGGATCTCAGGTGCGCACCTGCGAAAAATCCAAAGGACCTCAACTTCCGCACCTGCGGCCTTGCAAATGCGGCAATTACCTCACACCTTCAGAAACTCCTTACTCAGCCCAAACATCCACACCTGCGAAGCCATGTCCGCTCCTGCAGGACCGCAAATGTGGCTCCCCTTCTGCAGGTGCGAAAACACCAGTAACAACAACATCAGCAATAGAAAAAACCATTCTAACTCCCCGTTAACCACCTGAAACCATCCTGAGCCCCTCGGGACCACAACAAAACATACCAACGCATCATTTATGATCATTCAGTCTTAGTCGAGCCTTCGAAACATTAGCCACAACATCAAAACACTAAAAACACATCGAATTCAAGACTATGAACTTTGAATTTTCTAAATTCCACCAACGATGCTGAAACTACCCAAAACAACTCCGATTGACCTGAAATTTTGCAGACATATCCAAAATGACATTACGAACTTGTTTCAACTGTCGAAATTTCATTCCGACCCCGATATCCTATTTTCCACTGCCAACCAGAAATCGCCAAAGACTAAATTTTGCCAATTAAAGCCTAATTCTACACCGGACATCACAAAAATATTCTGAACACACTCCTAAGTCCCAAATCACCTAATGAAGTTATTCGAGCCATAAAATCCGCATTCCGAGGTCGTTTCCCAATAAGTCAACTCCCGGTTGACTTTTCCAATTCTAAGTGTCCCAATTCCTCCTATAACCACTCCGAACCCGGACTAACCAACTCCAACACATCATGAACAGTCTAACTAAGCTACAACAAGGCAGAAAAAATGAAAATAATGCATGTTCCACGTAATGACCGACCGGGTCGTTACATTCTCCCCCTCTTGAACAAACGTTCGTCCTCGAACGGGTCTAGAAACATACCTGGAGTCTTAAACAAGTGAGGATATCTGCTCCACATCTCCCGCTCGGTCTCCCAAGTAGCCTCCTCTACTGGCTGACCTCTCCACTGCACCTTCACTGAAGCTATCTCCTTTGACCTCAACTTTCTGACCTCGCGAGCCAAAATAGCCACTGGCTCTACCTCATAATACATATCATCCTCGAGCTGAACTGTACTAAATTCTAACACATGAGACGGGTCACCAAGATATTTCCTGAGCATCGATACATGAAATACCGGATGAACACTCGATAGACTGGGTGGCAAGGAAAGTCTATGAGCCACCTCTCCAACCTTCTAAAGCACCTCAAAATGACCAATAAACCGCGGACTTAACTATCCTCTCTTTCCGAACCTCATAATAGCCTTCATGGGTGATACCTTCAGAAGTTCCTTACCACCTTCGATAAAAGACACATCTCGAACCTTTCGTTTCGCATAACTCTTCTGTCTAGACTGCGCCGTGCGAAGTCGCTCCTGAATCAACTTCACCTTCTCTAACGCATCCAGAATCAAATCTGTGCCCGATAACTTAGCCTCACCAGGCTCGAACCAACCAACCGGAGATCTACACCTCCTACCATATAAAGACTCATACGGGGCCATCTGAATACTGGACTGGTAGCTATTATTATACGCAAACTCCGCTAGTGCAAGGAATTGATCCCATGAACCACCAAAATCAATCACACAAGCCTGTAACATATCCTCCAAAATCAAAATAGTTCGTTCCGACTGCCCGTCGGTCTGCGGGTGAAATGTAGTGCTCAACTCTACATCAGTACCCATGCCTCTCTGCACGGCCCTCCAAAACTGATATGTGAACTGAGTACCTCTGTCAGAAATAATAGAAATTGGAACTCCATGCAATCGGACAATCTCCTTAATGTAAATACCAGCTAACCGCTCTGAAGTATAAGAAGTGCTGACAGGAATGAAGTGCGCGGACTGGGTCAATCTATCTACAATGACCCAAAGAGCATCAAAACCCTTCGAAGTTCGTGGAAGCCCAACTACAAAGTCCATGGTAATCTGCTCCCACTTCCACTCCAAAATATCTAACCTCTAAAGCAATCCACCTGGTCTCTAGTGCTCATACTTGACTTGCTGGCAGTTGAGACACCGTGCTAGATACTCAACAATATCTCTATTCATCTGCCTCCACCAATATTGTTGTCTCATATCCTGGTACATCTTCGCGGCACCCGGATGAATAGAATACCGTGCATTGTGAGCCTCTGCTAATATCAACTCTCGAATACCATCCACATTGGGCACGCAAATACAGCCCTGCATCCTCCTAACTCCATCATCACCAATAGTCACATCCCGGGCATCACCCCAACGAACTTTATTCTGAAGAACTAACAAGTGGCGGTCATAATACTGTTGTGCCTTAATCTGATCAAATAAAGAAGATAGGGAAGCCATTCTAGCTACCACCCGCGGAGGGTCTGATAAATCCAATCTAACCAAATGTCCCGCTAAAGCCTAAACATCAAGTGCTAATGGCCGCTCTGCTGCTGAAAGTTAAGCTAGACTCCCCAAACTCTCCGCTCTATGACTCAAGGCATCAGCCACTACATTGGCCTTCCCCGGGTGATAAAAAATAGTTAAGTCATAGTCCTTAAGAAGCTCTAACCATCTCCTCTGACGCAAATTCAAGCCCTTTTGACTTATCAGATACTGCAATCTACAATGATTAGTGAACCCCATATAAGTAATGCCACCAAATCTTTTAGGCGTGAACAATGGCAGCTAACTCAAGATCGTGCACTAGGTAATTCTTCACGTGCACCTTCAACTATCTCGACGCGTAGGCAATCACCCTACCGCCCTGCATCAACACCGATCCCAAACCAACTCTAGAAGCATCACAATAGACTGTGTAAGAACCTGAACCAGTAGGAAACCCCAAAATCGGAGTTGTGGTCAATGCTAACTAGAGCTTATGAAAGCTCTCCTCGCACTCATCAGACCATCCAAATGGAGCACCCTTATGGCTCAATCTGGTTAAAGGTGAAGCAATAGAAGAAAATCCCTCCACAAAGAGACGGTAATAACCCGCCAAACCTAGGAAACTCATAATCTCTGTAGCTGAGGACGGTCTGGGTACTCTGCACCACCTCTATCTTCCTCGGGTCCACCTAAATACCCTCACTAGACACCTCGTGACCCAAGAAAGCTACCGAACCAAGCCAAAACTCACATATGGAGAGCTTTGCATAAAGCTTCTCCTCCCTCAATCTCTCCAACACAACCCTCAAATGCTGAGCGTGCTCCTCCTGGATACGAGAGTACACCAGGATGTCATCGATGAACACAATAACGAATGAATCAAGGTAAGGCTGAAACACAATGTTCATCAAATGCATGAACGCGGCTGGGGCATTGGTCAGCCCAAAAGATATAACCATAAACTCATAGTGGCCATATCTGGTCCTGAAAGCAGTCTTCGGAAGATCAGAATCCCGAATCTTCAACTGATGGTACCCAGACCTCAAGTCGATCATGCAGAACACCCTAGCTCCCTGAAGCTGATCAAACAAGTCATCAATACGGGGAAAAGGATACTGGTTCTTCACCGTAAACTTGTTCAGCTGCCTATAGTCAATGCACATACGCATGGAACCATCCTTCTTCTTCACGAACAACACCGGTGCACCCCAAGGCGACACACTAGGCTGAATGAACCCCTTATCTAGGAGTTCCTGAAGTTGTTCCTTCAATTCCCTCAACTCTGCTGGGGCCATGTGGTAATGGGGAGTTGATATAGGCTGGGTATCTGCCAATAAGTCAATACCAAAATCAATTTCCCTGTCAGGTGGCATGCCTGGCATGTCTGCTGGGAAAACATTCGAGAATTCACGGACCACAGGAACAAAATCAATGGAAGGAGTCTCATTACTAACATCTCTCACAAAGGCCAAATAAGACTCATACCCCTTTCCAATCATACGCTGAGCCTTCAGAAAGGAAATCACCCTGCTAGGCACATACTCCACCGAACCTCTCCACTCAATCCTCGGCAATCCGGGCATAGCTAAGGTCACGGTCTTGGCGTGACAGTTAAGAACCGCATGGCATGAAGATAGCCAATCCATGCCCAAAATCACACCGAAGTCAACCATGCTAAGCATAAATAGATCTGCCCGGGTCTCCCGACCCCCAATAGATATAATATAAGACCGGTACACCCGGTCTACCACAACAATACCCCCCACCAGAGTCAACACATGAACAGCTGAAAACAAAGACTCACGGGGCGTATCCAAGAAATGTGAAAAGTATGAAGAAATATATTAATACGTAGAACCAGGATCAAATAATATTGCAGCACCCCGATGACAGACTGAGATAATACCTGTAATCACTGCATCTGAAACTATGGCATCTGGTCTGCTCGAAAGTGCATAAAAATGGGCCTTTCCTCTACCTGACCAACCTCCCCCTTTGGAGCGGCCTCTGACTGACTGAACTCCACCCCTGGCTGCCTTAGCAGGTGGTGTAGAAACTGGTGCTGAAGCTTGAGGCTGGCTCCTGTGCTAAAATGAACTACCAGAAAGGCGGGGACAATACCTCTATATGTAACCCGGGTCCCCACACTGGAAGCAACCCCTCTCAGCAAATAACGATGGGGACTGAAGGGAACCCCTGGAACTAGACTAGCTGCTAGATGAACTATGTGCTGAGGAACCCTGAACTGACGGTTGTCGGGATGAGCTCTGGGATGATAGTGCACTAAATGAGGAACAGCTCGGATGAGAGCTACGGGGACCGTGTCCTGATGAAGCACCACTGTAAACTGGACGAGCTAGCTGAGGAGGCCTGAATCGTCTGCCTCTGCTGTGCTGAGACTGACCTCCTGAGTGAACACCACTATAACTACTAGAACCTCGAGGCCTCTTGGCCACTATCTCAACACGCTCCTAGTGGCGCACTCACTCAATCTCCCTGGCTATGTCAACTACCTCCTCAAAAGAAACACCAGATACCCTTTCCCTGGTCAGAAATATCTGTAGCTGATAAGTGAGACCATCAACAAAACTCTGAATCCTCTCTTTGTCTGTGGGAACTAGCCAGATGGCATGATGGGCTAACTCAGAGAACCTCATCTAATACTGCATCACGTTCATGTCTCCCTGACAAAACTGCTCGAACTCTCTGCGCAGCTCTTCTCTACGAGACTGTGGTATATACTTCTCCAGAAAGAGAATGGAGAACTAGTGCCATGTAAGGGGCGCTGCATCAGCGGGTCTACGCCTCTCATAGGCGTCCCACCAAGCAAGTGCAGCTCCTGAAAACTGGAATGTAGTGAATGGAACCCCACAGGCCTCTAATATCCCTGTTGTACGTAGTATCCTTTGACACTTGTCCAAGAAGGCCTGGGCATCCTCGCCCTCTGTACCACTAAAAGTCGGAGGCTAGAGTCTGCTGAACCTCTCCAACCTACGCTGCTCATTATCAGCTAAATCTGGGACCACATAATCCTGTACCAGAGCAATCTGCTGCACTGGGGCTGCCCCAGGTGTCTGAAGTCCTTGGGTGACCTGCTCAAGTGTCCGGGCAGCTGCAGTCTGGATGCCTCCTCGGGCCTGAGAAGTAGTAGCAGTAGTGGACATAGCGACGGCATGTACCAAGCTAGTGCACACCGTCAAAATCTTGGCTAGGGTCTTCTGAAGACCCGGAATCACAATGGGCACTACTGGTGCCTAAGTCTGCCCCGTTGGAATCTCAGCTGCGGGGACCTGATCCTGGGCAATGGGAGGGTCCACAGGTGCTGCCCCAGCTGCTGTGCGGGCTGCACCCCTCCCTCTGCCATAGCCTCGACCTCAGGCTGGTCCTGCTGGAGTCTGGTGACCACTATCGGTAACACGAGTCCTCACCATCTGTGAGAGAATGAAACCAACATAAGTTTAGTTACAGAGTTCAATAGAGTCGCACGATAGAATCAAAGATGTGGGATTTTCCTAAGGGTTCTGTAGCCTCTCGAAGATAAGTACAGACATCTTCGTACTGATCCGCAAGACTCTACTAAACCTGCTCATGATTGGTGAGACCCATTTAACCGAGGGCTCTGATACCAACTTGTCACGACCCAATTTCAGAGTCGTGATGGCACCTGTCGTGGGACTAGGCTAGCCACCTATCTAAACTAAACTAGAGCCACTCATTAGAGAAATACCATCTTTAACAAGTCTGAAATCAATAATAATAGTAAGTTTGAATTTGAAAACAGATTTATGAGAATTAGGAACCCATAATCCTACTAAAACCCAGATTCAGTGTCACATAGTCATGAGCTGCTAATACATAATACAACCCGAACAGAAATAACTAACATAATCTGAAAACAAATATGAAAGGTAGAAAAGGAAGAGACGAAGAGATCACGGTCGCCAACTGCTACCTCGTCAACTCTAATAAAAATTGCTGCTACTCACTGACCAGAGCTGAATTCCAATGTACCTGGATTTGCACACAAGGTGCAGGGGGTAACGTGAGTACACCAACTCAGTAGTAATGAAACCAAACTACGGGCTGAGAGGTAGTGACAGACTAAACCTCTGATAATTCGAACAACAGTCTATAACTTGGACATGACAGTAATATATCAGAAAATAAACAAGATGCATCAATTTGTGTCGCTAACCCTGCATATCAGCATGAATTCATATGAAATTAAGAATGATGTGTACTCAGTAAACAAACTCTCAGAAGGTAGTCCACTCAGTACTAGAATACGGCCTTCCGGCCCAGGGAAAGTCCATCCCAGATATTATCTAAACACAAGTGACACAGTCACCTAGTGCTGAGGAAAAAGGGTGATCCATCCCCACGGAGAAGATCCATCTCCGGAATATAAGCCCCACGGAGAAGGTCCATCTCCGGAAAATAATACTCGGACAAGATCCATGTCAAGGGAAAATCCATCCCTCAAATATATGTGCGCTCACTGAGGCTGTAAAGACTCCGGAGGGGCTCCTATAAGCCCAAGATCTATATCAAGCCAACAAAGGCATGATTCCCGGGTGACTGCAGTGTGCAGTCCGACCTCATAACTATCTCAAAACCAGGCTTCAAGCCACACTCGGTCAGTACCTTCCAGTCTCACTCACAATGCTCTAACATATGAAAATCAGCCCAAACCAATGATAATATAAAATAAACTACCAACTTACGAGACTGAGGCATGGAACATACACTATAATAGGTCTGAGTATATGAAAACAATAATCATAAATAGAGACAACAATAATCAACCGTTCCAGTTTGAACTTATCGACGTAAAGCCTTAACATTTATACTTAGCATGATTTCTATTTCGTTCAAGGTAATTTCAACCTTCACAGTACAAATACCAACCTGAGATAACCATTAGCCAGTGCCATGGGATGAGCCAGGCTACAAATATTCGGCGTACGCCCGCATGCCCGTCACTTGGCAAATGCGTCACCTTAATTAACATCAAATATCAAATAGTTTGGGGTTTCGTACCCTTAGTTCCATGTTTGGATGCGTTACTTACCTAAAACCAGCTAATATACTACTCTGCAGTGCCCTTGCCTCTAAATTCGGCCTTCGAGTGCTCCAAATCTACCAACAATCAGAAGTATATTACTATAATATGCTAAGGAACTAATCCTAATCGAAATTTATCAAAAATACTCACAATTGGTCAAACCCGTCCCCCGGGCCCATGTCTCGAAACTCGATAAAATTTACACCATAAGAAACCTCGTCCTCCTAGTAGTCTACACATACCAAGGACACTGAATTCAGAGTCCAAATGACCCCTCAAATCCCCACTTTAAAGCCTCTTAATCCCAAGCCCTAATTACCTAATTTGCACTGATTTTCCCCTAATTTTCCACCATAAATCCGACATTCAATCACATATAAACGAGTTTAGAGTCCAAAAACCTTACCTCAATGAAGAACAATCGAATCCCCTCTTCAAAAACCCTTCAAAAGCTTCAAACCGGAATGAAATATTGAGAAAGACGGCTAAAATTCGCGAACGCACGCTTTTATACTTTCTGCCCAGTGGTTCCGCACCTGCGGATTCCAGCTGCGCAACGACGAAAAATCCCAAGGACCTCAACTTCCACACCTGCGATCGACCTCCCGCACCTGCGACCTCGCAGATGCGGAAATTACCTCGCACCTGAGGAAACTCCTTACTCAGTCCAAACTTCCGCACCTGTAGAGCCATGTCCGCTCCTACAGGACCGCACCTGTGGCTCCCCTTCCGCAAGTGCGAAAAAACCAGTAACAACAACATCAACAATAGCAAAAACCATTCCAACACCCCGTTAACCACCCGAAACCATCCCGAGCCCCAACAGAAAATACCAACGCATCATATATGATCATTCAAATTTAGTCGAGCCTTCGAAACATTAACCACAACATCAAAACTCTAAAAACACTTTGAATTCAAGCCTATGAACTTTGAATTTTCTAAATTCCACCAACGATGCCGAAACTACCCAAACAACTCCGATTGACCTGAAATTTTGCAAACATATCCAAAATGACATTACAAACCTGTTCCAACTGTTGGAATTCCATTTCGACCCTCATAGCCTATTTTTCACTGCCAACCGGAAATTACCAAAAACTAACTTTCGCCAATTCAGGTCTTATTCTACACCGGATATCACAAAAATATTCCGAACACACTTCTAAGTCCCAAATCACCTAACAAAGCTATCCGAGCCATAATATCCGCTTTCCGAGGTCGTTCCCAATAAGTCAACTCCCGGTTGACTTTTCCAACTCTAGGGCTACTTTTAGAGACTAAGTGTCTCAATTCCTCCTATAAACACTCTGAACCCGGACTAACCAACTCTAACACATTATGAACAGTCTAACTAAGCTACAACAAGGAAGATTCAATGAATATAATTCATGTTCCACGTAACGACCGACCGGGTCGTTACAGCTACTCTCTTGGATAATAGTTATGATAAACCAAATGTTCTAGTTTTAACTCCTGAAATTGTCAAAACAACCTACCACAAGGATCATGAGGGGTATATGTATGTAAGAACCTGTTCTAACCAGTGCGAGCATTTAGCAGCACTGGGTAATGAAAGTGCCTTGCATGGCATTGTTTTGTCCAGTAGTGTCCTATGTAATGAATATATTATGGGTGCAAAACCCTAGTTAGTGTTAATGAAGTATCTTTGTTTTTTCCTAGAAAGTTCAATTATTTTTTCTACGGCTCTTTGACGTGAATTCTTTTGTATTTATTTGAGGAGAATAGGTTCTGGTAAGGGACATAGAGAAATTAAGGTCTCAATCACTCTTATTACCATTAAGACGTTTGTTTTTGAACGCAAATGAAGACTCTTTATATTCTTAATATTTTGTGGATATCTTTATTTAAAAATTAATGAAAGTTAAATTAAAAATCAATAGATATAATATGCACAAAATATTAGTGAAAATATGACTTACAAGTTGTTGTATAAATTCTTTCTTTGATGAACTACACTCTAAAAACTAGTGATGGCAGCGGCAATGGTAGTGGTGGTGTAACGAGACGAGTGAAGGTTTTGAGCTTCTGCACTTCGCTCGGTAGTTTGAGGGCTTCGAGTATCTGTGTGATGTATTATGATTTTCTCAAATCATCGGTGTTCGTTTTCAAGTTATCCGGAATCGATTTGGAAGAATGAACTTCATGATTTAAGCTCTAAGTTGGAAGAGTTGACCAAGTTTGACCTCTTAGCATTGTACCTCGGGATGGATTTTCATTAGTTCCGTTAGCTCCGTTGGGTGATTTTGGACTTAGGAGCGCGTCCGGACTGTAATTTGGAGGTCTGTAGTGGAATTAGTCTTGAAATGGCGAAAGTTGGATTTTTGGGAAGTTTTACCGGGAGTGGAATTTTTTATAACGGGGTGGAATTCCGATTCCTAAAGTTGGATAAAAATAGGTCCGTAATGTCAAATGTCACGTGTGTGCAAAATTTTAGGTCAATTGGACGTGTTTTGATTGGTTTCAGCATCGGTTTTGACCGGGGGACCTCAGGGTTGACTTTTGTTGACTTTTTAGAAATTATGAAAAATCACAGCTTTATTAATTGAAATTATTTTCCCTTGCGTTGTATGATGTATTTAAGTCGTCTTTGGCTAGATTGCGTCGAGCGGAAGTGAATTTGTAAAGGAAACGCTAAATTGAGTATCGAGTTAGCCGAATTGAGGTAAGTGTCTTGCCTAACTTTGTTGAGGAAATTTTTCCTACTATTTGACATTGTTTGTTACATGCGGGGGTGATACATATATGAAGTGACGAGCATATATGCATGTGCTAGGATTAGCCATGCTCGGGGGTAAATTATGTTATAAATTGTGTCTTGTAGAACCACGTGACCTTCTTGTTTCATACCTTATGTGACTCCTAGATACTAAAAACATAGTATTACATGTTAGAAACGAAGACTTAGCTTATTATAACTTGATCAAATTTGATGGAATTCTGAGACTATATTGATGTGTTTAATTCGGTCATCACTATGTGTAATCATTAATGTATTGTTATGGTCGATATCCTTGAGATACTAGATTCTATACTTGTGTTGCAGATCATTCGTGAGATTTGTTGAAATACTTGGATAACAAGGTTTTTGCGGGTTATTGAACTATTGTTGGCTTAGAAAGTTATGGTTGGGATTCTTTTAGAATACTCGTTTTAACACTCTCCTTGACGCTATTTATGCTTCCTGCATTGTTTGTCATTGTTATACATATGCTTGGTAAGGAAGAGTGTAAAGCACGAAGGGTGATGTCGTGCCATATTATTGAGAGGAAAGCACGAAGGGTGATGCCGTGCCATATTATTGAGAGTAAAAGTATGAAGGGTGATGTCGTGCCATATCATTTGTGAGTTAAATCACAAAGGGTTATGTCGTGCCATAATATGTGAGGGTAAAGCATGAAGGGTGATGCCGTGCCATTTCAATTATATAATCATCTTTTAAATTATTATGAGTTCATGGCGTGATGGGTGTTTCCCTGCAGGTGAGGACGAGGGACATGCATTATATTGTGATATCCTTCCTTTGTGTATACGTCATGCCATTACATTGAGCTATTATTGTTGTATTTGTGGTTCTTATCTGACTTGTCGTTAATGCCCTGTTATTGTTCTCCAGCTTACTTGTTATCATTTCACTCACGCCTTCTACTTGCTAAACTTGTAAATATCATGCCTACTTCCTGATGTCATAATTACATCTTTGTCGTATCTATTGTGTTGCACTTAGTACATGCCTGCTACATGTTAGTCACTCATGCTTCTACTTGTTAACTCATAAAGATCATGTGTTCCCCTCTTATTCGTTATATTTGTATTTATGCCTCTACCCTTCTAGTTAGTTGAAGTTACATTCCTTTTCGTAATTGTTGTCGTTACCTCTATACTTTCTGCCTAGTCTATTAGTGATGCCCTTATTGTCACGACCCTTAAACACCCGTCGTAATGGCGTCTGTCGTGGAATCAGGAAAGCCAAACATTTTGTTGAAGTAAGATTTGTTTTTTAGAAAAATTCGTAAATTCAGTACAAAAGTATCAACAATAATCCATTTAAGAGTTTAACATTATGAAACATCATTTAAAAACGAAACCTAGACCTAGTGTGGCAGAATCATGAGCTACTACAAGGTAAGAGTGCCGAAATACAAAATAGACAACATAGCCTGAAAGAATATAAATGCGACAGGAGGATAAAGAAGGAAAAATTGAGGTTGTGATCGCCAGCTGCTACCTCGAAGACTCCAGGGAACTCTGCCAACCAATCAACCACTGCTACCCGGCCTCGATGAACCTGGATCTTCACACAAGGTGCAGAGGGTAACGTGAGTATACCAACTCATAAGTAACGAACCCAAACTACGGGCTGAGAGGTAGTGACGGACTAAACCTCAATAATTGTAATGGAAACAGTACACAGAATTTAGGCGTGTTCACAGTTTTAACAGATAATGAAAATAAAATATGACCGATATAATAAGTAATCCAGGTATATCTCAGTAATCTACATGCCAATGTATCAATAGTTTGGTTATGCACCTGGTGCTCACAACTCTCACATCAAAGTCCACTCAGTACTGTATATGGCTCTCGGGCCTAGGGAAGATCCATCCCGGATAGTACACAAACACCGGTGACCGTAGTCACTCAGTATTGAGGAAAAGGCCGACCCAGCCCCACGGAGAAGATCCATCTCCGAAACACAACACTCGGACAAGATCCATGTCCAGGGACGATCCATCCCTCACATATCATTAAATTCGGACAATATCCATGCCTAGGGAAGATCCATCCCTCAATATCAATGCGCTCACTAGAGGTGTAAAGACTGGAGTGGCTCCTATTGGCCCAAGCGCTATATCAAGCTAAAGAAGTCATGATTAGAGTATCGATGCAGTGTGCAGTCCGATCTCATAAATGTCTCAATAATAGGCTCTCGGCCTCATTCAGTCATTACTCTCCAATCTCGCTCACATGGGCTCACAGATGCATGAACTAGGCCGAAACAATGTAAAATCAACAATTACCAAGACTGAGGCATGAAATGATATTCTATGACAGGACTGGCTAGATATAAAGTTGATAAACACACATAAGAAGACAGAAATATAAGACCACTCGGGTCTCAGCATTTTCGGCGTGAAGCCTTAGCATTTTACTTAGCATAATTTCTAGCATGTTCACATTAACCACATTAATAGAAATGCGGATTTCAGTCTGTAATAGCTAATAGCCGGTGCCATGGGATGATTCAGGACACAAATCACTCGGTGCACTCCCGCACGCCCGTCACTTGGCATGTGCGTCACCTAAATTATAATCATATAACATATAGTTCGGGGTTTCGAACACTCAGTTTCAAGTTTGGAAACGTTACTTACCTAAAAACCGGCTAAAATCCTAGCCCTCAATGCCTTTTCCTCTAGACTCGGCCTTCGATTTCTCCAAATCTACCAAAAATCAGATTTATATGATTAATATATACCAAGGAACGAAGCCACTCAAAAATTATCAAATTCAACCAAAAACCCCGAAATTGGCCAAACCCGACCCTCGAGCCCACATCTCATAATTCGATAAAACTACAAAACTAGAATCCTCACACTCTCACGAGTCCATACATACAAAATACATCAAAATCTGACGAGAATTGACCCCTCAAATCTTTAAATCAAAATCTCAAGTTTCCAAGCCCTAACCCCTCAAATTACACCATTAAATCCCGCTAATTTCATGATTAATTAGTCAAATACCAACATAGAATTGAGTATTAGGTTCAAAAACGTTACCTCAATGAGTTTCCCTTGAATCCCTCTTCAAACTTGTCACGACCCAATTCCTAACTCAGGTCGTGATGGTGCCCAACAACGCCGTCAGGCAAGGCAACCTTAATTTACTAGTGATTTCAGGTAGTTTACCGAAACATTTTTCAGCACCTGTTTAACTTAGTTTTGAGACATTAGGTAGATACAGAAAACTTAGGAAGATCTTATGCAAAATAAATAATCATGAAGTCATAATTAACGATTACATCCCAAAAATAAAGTCTACTAGTGTGTGTGTGCCAGGAACTAGTGTCACAAGTCTACAGGCATCTAGTAGAATAATACCCAAAATAATGAAATTCTATCCTACTGTCTAAGTAAGTATAGACAAAAATAACAAAAGGATAGCTCCAGAGAGCTGTTGGGAATTTCCAAGGAGAGCAGCTCACCATGAAGCCTCGACCAGTAAAACTCAGTAACTAGCTCCGGACTAGAACCCAGATGCTCCTGCCTCAGAACCTGTACAATCAAGTACAAAGCGTAGCATGAGTACATAAACAATATGTACTCAGTAAGTATCCCACCTAACCTTGAAGAAGTAGTGACGAGAGGTCGACTTGACACTTACTAGGGTCCAAACAGTGTATTTATGTGATAATTTAAAAGAGGACAACAAGTAAGCATGGATAGTAAAATAAATAAATAAATATCGAATCGTAATAAAATCTAAATATGAAGTGAAGCATAAATTTACAAGCTTTCAGTTCGATCCTCCAGGATAATTCACCGCTCAACAGTCATAAACAACATCAAGCAAATAGCATGCGCATAGTGGAATAAGGACGTCCGGCCTAAGCCAACAAAATAATAATAATTGTGCACTGCCGAAGGGTCGAACGGCGCGAACCATAGATGACTCTATCAATACCCGTGGTGGCGTACGGCCCGCCACCATGAGAGTAGGGGAAAGAATCACTTTGCTCGCGGGATATAAATTGCGAAGTGGTCGCATGCAAACACAACATCTTTCTTTCGATTCTTTTCAAATAAAAATTCCTTTAAAACATCAAATTCTCGGTTTTCTTAAAAATAAAGTTGCTTACGATGAAGTTACAAATCATGTAACTCAATTTAATGGAATTCACATGGCATGGTGTGGGCCTAACTACCCGGACATAACAATAATAGTCACAACGCACGGGCTCTCGTCACCTCGCACGTACGTAATCCCCCACAACAATGACACATAATCATTTAATTCACCTATGGGGAAAATTCCCTCTTACAAGGTTAGAAAGGAGACTTACCTCGTGTCAAGCCTACTTTCTGGGTCAAGAACGCGCCCAAAACTCCAAATTCGTCGCCCAGGGACTCGAAACTAGTCAAATGTTGCATAAATAAATCAATCTATACTCAAAAGTATGAAATTTCCCTATTTAGATGATTATTTCAACCTAAAGTGCAAAATCCCAAAATACACCCCCGTGCCCACATGCTCGAATTTTGGAAATTTCCGGAGGAAATGCTTACGCATAGCCTAAGGATCAATATTATATGGTTTTTTTACAATTCCGTAACACATTTCTTGGAAATTTCCCATTCTTGTCAAAAACCTAGGTTTTACTCTAAACCCATGATTTCCACTAATTTAAGGTGTTAATCTACTTAGGAATTCAAGTATTAAGCTAAGTTTATAGTAGGATTTACTTACCTTACAGTAGCTAGGTCGAACCTCTCCTTTGCAAGCTCTCAAAATCGCCCAAGTTGAAGAAAAATGGTTCAAGAACGGCTAAATCCTGTATTTTAAACAACCTCACTGCCTTCAGGTTTTTCGCACCTGCGGCTCGAGGACCGCACCTGCGGAAAATGGGAAGGGGGCCGGTGGTCGCACCTGCGGAAGGGAGTCCGCACCTGCGGCACCGCTTCTGCGAGAAATGGCTCGCACCTGCGGAACTGGGCAGCCTCCTCAGAGGCCGCACCTGCGAGGCGTTGACCGCACCTGCGGTCGTCGCACCTGCGGCTGGTCCTTCGTAGGTGCGGTTGCACCAGATCTGGTGCACCAGCAGCCCCTTTAAGGTTGGTTTTTGCCTCGCGCGATGATCGAATGGCATCCGGGCCCACCCGAACCCTGTCCAAATATACCAACAAGTCATAAATCATAATACGGACTCGCTCAAGCCTTTGAAACGTCCGAAATAACGCTAAATCTAAAACTCATACCCCAAAACCTATTGGATCAAACATAAGAACTTTGAGTTCTTAAATTCACTTTCAACACGCCGAAACGTACCTATACTACTCGGAATGAAACCAAATTTTACGAGCAAGTTATAAATGACATAACGGAACTATTCCCGATCTCGGAATTCTTTTTGGACCTCGATAACACAAAAACACGATACAAACCTCAATTTGACATTAAGTAAATTCTTATTTAATTATTTGGCGCTGAAACGCTCCCGGGTCATCCAAAACCCGTTCCGAATACACGCCCAAGTATGAAATTATCATATAAACCTACCAGAGCCTTTGAATCTCGATTTCGGGGTCGTTTACCAAAAATGTTGACCGAAGTCAAACTTGGCCTTTAAGGCCAACCTTAAGGAACTAAGTGTTCCTATACCACTCCAAACTCCTCCAAACCTCCAACCACCCGTCCCCGAAAGTCATAAATCAGTAAAAGCAACTACATGAAGTATCATTTAGGGTAATGGGGTCCTAGAACACAAAATGACCGGTCGGGTCGTTACATTCTCCACCTCTTAAACAAACGTTCGTCCTTGAACGGGTCTAGAATCATACCTGGAGTGCTGAATGAGTGTTGATATTTTCTCCGCATGTCTTCCTCAGACTCCCACGTCGCCTTCTCGACTGGTTGGCCCCTCCACTGGACCTTTATGGCGGAAACCCTCTTTGACCTCAACTGGCGATCCTTCCAGTCAATCATAGTAACTGGCTCCTCCTCGTAACCCAACTTCTCATCTAGTTGAATGGTACTGAAATCTACCATGTGAGAGAAGTCTGCGTGATACCTCCGGAGCATGGACACGTGAAAGACCGGATGAACCCCTGATAAACTGGGAGGTAAAGAAAGCTCATAAGCAACCTCCCCAATTCGTCTCAACACCTCAAATGGGCCTATAAACCTCGGGCTCAGCTTGCCCTTCTTGCCGAACCTCATAATACCCTTCATCGGCGAGACCTTCAACAGAACCTTCTCGCCCTCCATAAATGATACATCACGTGTCTTCTAATCCGCGTAACTCTTCTGCCTGGACTGTGCTGAAGTCTTTTCTGAATCAACTTCACCTTCTCCAAAGCATCCTTCACCAGATCGGTGCCATACAGCTTAGCCTCGTTAGGCTCAAACCACCCGATGGGAGATCAACATCGCCGACCATACAAGGCCTCAAATTGATCCATCTCAATGATTGACTAGTAACTATTACTATAAGCAAACTCAGACAAAGGCAAGAACTGGTCCCACTGTCCTCCAAAGTCAATCACACATGCTCTGAGCATGTCTTCTAATATATGCACTTTCTGCTCCGACTGCCCGTCGGTCTGAGGGTGGAATACTGTGTTGAGCTCTACCCGAGTGCCTAACTCACTCTGTACGGCTCTCTAGAAATGCGAGGTGAACTGAGGACCTCGATCTTATATAAAGTACATAGGCACACTGTGCAACCAAACTATCTCCCGAATGTAGATATGAGCCCACCTCTCAAAAGTATAAGTAGTATCTACTGGAATGAAATGTGCCAACTTGGTCAACCTGTCCACAATGACCTCAACCGCATCAACCTTCCGCAAAGTTTGAGGCAACCCAACTACGAAGTCCAAAAAGATGCGCTCCCATTCCACTCGGGTATAGGCATTTGCTGAAGTAGGCCTCCTGGCCTCTGGTGCTCATATTTAACCTGCTAGAAATTTAGACATCTAGCCACAAACCCCAGTATGTCTTTCTTCATCCGTCTCCACTAGTAGTGCTGCCTCAGGTCACGATACATCTTCGTAGAACCAGGGTGTATAGAATATCGTGAACTGTGAGCCTCCTCTAGAATCCTCTCCCTCAGGACATCAACATTAGGAACACTTAAGCGACCCTGAAGTCTTAGAACACCATCCTCCCCAATAGAGACCACTTTGTTCCCACTGTGAACCACTATCTCTCGGAGAGCCACCAATGCGAATCACCATACTGCCGAGTCTTGATCTCCCCCAATAATGAAGACTGAGCCATCACATATGCAAGAACCCGACTGGGCTCAGAAAGGTCCAACCTCACCAGATGATTAGCCAAGGACTGAATGTCCAAAGCTAGAGGTCTCTCCTCTGCTTAAATGAAAGCCAAACTACCCATACTCTCCGCCTTCCTGCTTAAGGCATCCTCTACCACGTTCGCCTTGCCCGGATGATAAAGAATGGTGATGTCATAATCCTTCAGCAACTCAAGCCACCTGTGCTTCCTCAAATTAAGATCCCTCTACTTGAACTAGTGCAGCAGATTGAGGTGATCTATATAAACCTCACAAGGCACCCCATACAAGTAATGTCTCCAAATATTAAGAGCATGAACAATCGCTGCCAACTCCAAGTCATGCACAGGGTAATTTTTCTCATGAACCTTCAGCTAGCGTGAAGCATATGCAATAACTCGCCTCTCCTGCATCAACACACAACCTAAACCAACGTGTGAAGTGTCACAATAAACCGTATAAATCCCAGAACCAGAAGGCAACACTAGAACTGGTGCTGAGGTCAATGATGTCTTGAGCTTCTGAAAGCTCACCTCACACTCGTCGGACCATCGAAATGGGGCATTCTTCTAGGTCAATCTAGTCAGAGGGGCTACATTGAAAAACCTGCCACAAATCGGCGATCATAACCTGCCAGACCCAAGAAGCTCCTAATCTCTGTAGCAGATGTAGGGCGTGGCCAACTCTGAACTACTTCAATCTTCTTAGGATCCACCTTGATACTCTCTCCGGATACCACATGTCCCATGAATGCCACATAATCCAACCAAAACTCACACATGGAGAACTTAGCGTACAACTTTTGTTCTCACAAGGTCTGGATCACAACTCTAAGATGCTGCTCGTGCTCCCCAGGCTATGTGAGTAACTCAGAATTTCATCAATGAAGACGATGACAAAAGAATCAATATAGGGCCTGAACACCCTGTTCATCAAGTCCATAAATGTTGTTGGGGCATTAGTCAAGCCAAAGGACATCACCATGAACTCGTAATGACCATATCTCGTACGAAAAGCAGTCTTCGGAACATCTATGTCCCGAATCTTCAGCTGATGGTACCCCGATCTCAAGCCAATCTTAGAAAACACCCGCGACCCCTGCAACTGGTCAAACAAATCATCGATACGCGGCAACGGGTACTTGTTCTTGATGGTGACCTTGTTCAACTGGCGGTAGTAAATACACATCTGCATAGTCACATTATTTTTCTTCACAAATAACACTGGAGCACCCCAAGGCGATACGCTCTGTCAGATAAACCCCTTAACTAGCAACTCCTCAAGTTGTTCCTTCAATTCCTTCGGAGCCATACGATATGGGGAATAGATATGGCAAGGGTGCCTGGAGCTAAGTCAATGCAAAAATCAATGTCACGATTCGGTGGCATGCCTGGGAGGTCTGAAGGGAATACATCATCATACTCTCAAACTACTAACACTGAATTAATCGTCAGAGACTCAGCGGTGGTGTCCCGCACATACACAAGATAAGCCAAACACCCCTTCTCGACCATATGTTGATCCTTCAGGAAATAAATGACCCGACTAGCGGAACTAACTGAAGAACCTCTCCACTCCAATCTCGGCAACTCGAGCATGGCTAGAGTAACAGTCTTGGCATGGCAATCTAGAATGGCATGATAGGGAGACAGCCAATCCATGCCCATGATAACCTTAAAATCAATCAACAAGAGGTCTGTTCTGGTCTCGAACTCACAAAATGTAACCATATAGGACTGATAAATCCGATCCACAACCACAGAATCGCCCACAAGAATGGACACATAAATAGGAGTACCCAAGGACTAACAAGCAATCTATAGGGAATGAGCAAATAAGGCTGATACATATGAATAAGTGGACCCTAAATCGAATAATACTGATGCATCTCTACCGCATACTGAAATAATACATGTGCTCATGGCATCTGAGGCCACTGCATCTGATATGGCCGGAGCGTCGGATGACTGACCTCCACCGGAATAAACATGAGCTGACTGAGCTCCCCCTACTTGGCCTCTACCTCTGGGACGACCCCTACCAACCTGCCCTCCACTTCTAGGTGGTTAAACTGCTGATGCAGACCTTATAGGTTGGTGACCCTGTTGCACTGCCTTGCCCCAAAGCCTGGGACAATGCATCTTCATGTGACTTGGATCCCCACATTCATAACAACCTCCCGACACCATGGCCTGCTGCCCTGAAGAAGAACCCTGAATAGCGGGAGGACAGTAGGAACTCTCTGGCATAGCACTGAAATAAGGGCCGGTAGACCCTTGATAACCAAAATACACGCCGGAGGAACCCTGAATAGTTGGCAGGCAGTAAGAACTGTCCGGCATGGCACTGAAATAAGGCCTAGCTGGAACACCTAGTGGAGGCGGTGGTGGTGCTGAATATGGGAGCCTAATAGGTTTTCCCCTACCAAACTGGCCCCTTCCCTTAGCTGGAGTACCTCTGAAATCCCCAGAAAATCTGGCCCTCTTATCCTGCTGACCCTGCTCTCTGCTTCTCGACCGATAACCCTCGATCTTGCGAGCAATCTCTATCACAAGCTGATAAGAAGTCCACATGTCCACCTCTCGGGCCATGTTGGCCTTAATACCTGGATGCAACCTTGCTACAAATCTCCGCACTCTCTCTGCGCCAGTAGGAAGTATCACGAGTGCGTGATGAGACAGCTCAGATAACCTGGCCGCGTAGTCAGTCACCAACATTTGTCCTTGTTCTAGCTGCTCAAACTGATACCGCGGCACTTCTCTCTCAGAGGGTGGAATATATCTGTCCAGAAATAACTGAGTGAACTTCCCCCAAGTTATGGGAGGGGAATCTGCCGGTCTGCCAAGAATATAGGACTAGCACCTCTGCGGGCCCTGCCCTCTAGCTGAAAAGTAGTGAAGTCAACTCCATGAGACTCTAGTATCCTCATGTTGTACAGTCTGTCCCTGCACCTATCAATAAAGTCAGGTGTGTCCTCATGGTGCTCACCTCCGTAGACAGGAGGGTGCAATCTGGTCCATCTGTCTGATAACTTTTGCGGATCACCGTCCGCAACTGGTCTAGGCTTAGGTGTTGTTGCTGCTGCTGGCTGAACCTCGCCCACAGGCAGTGTACCCGGGGTCTGATATACTGTTGATGTATGACCCCCGGCCTGTTCAGTAGGGGTCTACACTCCCCCTCCCGCCTGAGATATGGCCGGAACGGCTGGAAATAAACCAGCCTGAGTCATGGTGTCCATGAACCGCATCATACAACCCATGACCTCCTAGAATCCTGGCATTGTCATAAAATCTAAAGGGGCGGGATCTGCTTCGGGCACCTCTGCCTGCCCCTCAGTGATGGGATCTTCTACTGGATCAGGTGGGGGTGCGACTGGTACAGTCCTGGGATGCCCTCATCACCTACCTCGGGTCGGTACCCTCCCCCGGCCTTTGCCACAGCCTCGGATGACGGGGGTAGAGGCCTTTCACCGGTCCGGAACATCAGTTGCTTGCGTCCTCACCATCGTGAGAGAATAGAAAAGTGAGATTTAGTATATCATCAATTGCACGATAGAAGGTGAATAAAGAGAGATTTCCTAACACCCTATAGCCTCCCGAAGATAAATAGAGACGTATTCATACCGATTCGTAAGACTCTATTGGGTTTGCCCGGAACTTGTGAGACCTACGTGAACCTAGAGCTCTGATACCACATTGTCACTGCCCAATTCCTAACTCAGGTCGCGATGGCGCCCAACACCGTCGTCAGGCAAGCCAACCCTAATTTACTAGTGATTTCAGGCAGTTTACCGAAACATTTTTCAGCACTTGCTGAACTTGGTTTTGAGACATTAGGTAGAAACGGATAACTTAGATAGATCTTATGCAAAATAAATAACCATAAAATCATAATTAACGATTACATCCCAAAAATAAAGTCTACTAGTGTGTGCGTTCCAGGAACTAGTGTCACAAGTCTACAGGGATCTAGTAGAATAATACCTAAAAGAATGAAAGTATGTCCTACTTTCTGATTAATTATTTACAGAAATAACAAAAGGATAGCTCCAAAGAGCTGCTAGTAATCGCCAAGGAGAGCAGCTCACCGTGAAGCCTCGACCAGTAAAACTCAAGAACGAGCTCCAGACTAGAACACAGATGCTCATGCCTCAGAACCTGTACAATCAAGTACAGAGTGTAGCATGAGTACATAAACAATATGTACTTAGTAAGTATCCCACCCTCGAAGAAGTAGTGACGAGAGGTCGACTTGACACTTACTAGGGTCAAAATAGTGTATTTATGTGATAATTTAAAAGAGGACACCAAGTAAGCATGGATAGTAAAAATAAATAACTAAATAAATATTGAACCGTAATCAAATCAAAATATGTAGTGAAGCATAAATTTATAAGTTTTCAGTTCGATCCTCCAGGATAATTCACCGCTCAACAGTCATAAACAACATCAGGCAAATAGCATGCGCATAATGGAATAAGGACGTCCGGCCTGAGCCAACATAATAATAATAATTGTGCACTTCCAAAGGGTCGAACGGCGCGAAACATAATGCATCTATCAATACCCGCCGTGGCGTACGGCCCGCTCCCATGAGAGTAGGGGAAAGAATCACTCCGCTCGCGGGATATAAATTGTGAAGCGGTTGCATGCAAACACAACATCTTTCTTTCGATTCTTTTCAAATAATAATTCCTTTAAAATATCAAATTCTAGGTTTTCTTAAAAACAAAGTTGCATACGATGAAGTTTCAAAACATATAACTCAATTTAATGGAATTCACATTGCATGGTGTGGGCCTAACTACCCGTACATAACAATAATAGTCTCTACGCACGGGCTCTCGTCACCTCGCATGTACGTAGTCCCCCACAACAATGAAACATAATCATTTAATTCACCTATGGAGAAAATTCCCTCTTACAAGGTTAGAAAGGAGACTTACCTCGTGTCAAACCTACTTTCCGGGTCAAGAACGCGCCCGAAACTCCAAATTCGTCGCCCAACAACTCGAAACTAGTCAAAGGTTGCATAAATAAATCAATCTATACTCAAAAGTATGAAATTTCCCTATTTAGATGTATATTTTCACCTAAAATGCAAAATCCCAAAATACACCCTTGGGCCCACATGCTCGGATTCCGGAAATTTCCGGAGGAAATACTTACCCATAGCCTAAGGATCAATATTATATGGTTTTTTTACGATTCCGTAACACATTTCTTGGAAATTTCCCATTTTGTCAAAAACCTAGGTTTTACTCTAAACCCATGATTTCCACTAATTTAAGGTGTTAATCTACATAGGAATTCATGTATTAAGCTAAGTTTATATTAGAAATTACTTACCTTTCAGTAGCTAGGTGGAATCTCTCCTTTGCAAGCTCTTAAAATCGCCCAAGTTGAAGAAAAATGGTTCAAGAATGGCTAACTCCCGTATTTTAAACAACCTCACTGCCTTTAGGTTTTTCACGCCTGCGGCTCGAGGACCGCACCTGCGGTCTCGCATCTGCGAGAAAAACTCGCACCTGCGGAAAATGGGAAGGGGGCCGGTGGTCGCACCTGCAAAAGGGAGTGCCCACCTGCGGCTCGGCTTCTGCGAGAAATGACCCGCACCTGCGGAACTTGGCAGCCGCCTCTGAGGCCGCACCTACGAGGCATTGACTACACCTGCGACTGGTCTATCGCATGTGCGGTCGCACCAGATCTAGTGCACCAGCAGTCTCTTTAGGCTGGATTTTGCCTCGCGCGATGCCTGAATGGCATCCGAGCCCACCCGAGACCCCGTCCAAATATACCAACAAGTCCTAAATCATAATACGGACTCGCTCGAGCCTTCAGAACATCCGAAACAACGCTAAATCTAAAAATCATACCCCAAAGCCTATTGGATCAAACTTAAGAACTTTGAGTTCTTGAATTCACTTTCAACACGCCAAAACATACCTATACTACTCGGAATGACACGAAATTTTTAGAGCAAGTTATAAATGACATAACAGAACTATTCTCAGTCTCGGAATACTATTTGGACCTCGATAACACAAACACGTTACAAACCTCAATTTGAACTTAAGGAAATTCTTATTTCACTAGTTGGTGCCGAAACGCTCCCGGGTCATCCAAAACCCATTTCGAACACACGCCCAAGTCCGAAATCATCATACTAACCTACCGGGGCCTTCGAATCACGATTACAAGGTCGTTTACAAAAAATGTTGACCGAAGTCAAACTTGGCCTTTAAGGCCAACCTTAAGGAACTAAGTGTTCCTATACCACTCCAAACTCCTCCAAACCTCGAACCACCCGTCCCCGCAAGTCATAAATCAGTAAAAGAAACTACAGGAAGTCCCATTTAGGGGCATGGGGTCCTAGAATAAAAAACGATCAGTCAGGTCGTTACAAAAATCCCTCAAAAAGCTCCAAACCCGTCTTCAAAAATGGTGAAATATAAGAAAATTCGCGAAGGCATCATTTTATACTTTCTTCTTAGCGACTACCGCACCTGCGAATATTCCCCGCACCTGCGAAATATCACTTAAACGGCCCCTTCGCATCTGCGACCTACTACTCGCACCTGCGGGCTCGTAGCTGCGAGTCTCCCTTTCGCACCTGCGCTCAATTGCCCAGACGTCATCTTCTTCATCTGCGATCCACAATCGCATTTGCGATCATCGCACCTGCGGCTCCCCATCCGCAGGTGCGGACACACTAGAAGAATCACACCAGCATTATTTTCAGCAGTTCAACTTCCCAAATTCCATCATATATCAACACACGAACTAATTTGAACCCTCGGAACTCCTGAAACAACATCAAAACACCGAATAACTCCATAATTTAAGCCTAAGGATTTCTAAACTTTCCGAAACTCGCCAACGATGCCGAAACCACTCAAACCACGTCCGACTAACCTGAAATTTTGCACACACATCCCAAATGACAATATGAACCTATCCCAACCTCTGGAATTCCATTCCGACACCGACAGCAAATTTTGCACTGCCGACCGAAAATCGCCCAAAAATCCTATTTCGCCAATTCAAGCCTAATTCTCCCACGGACCTCCGAATAACATTCTGAATACACTCCTAAGTCCCAAATCACCTAACGAAGCCATCCGAACCATAAAAACCACATTTTGATATCATATACCTATAAGTAAACTTCCGGTTTACTTTTCCACATATTGAACCAAGTTAAGAGACTAAGTGTCTCGTTTCTCTCCACAATCACTCTGAACCCAAGTCAACCGACCCAACATAACACAAAAGAGATGCATCACGCAAACAATGAAGCATAAATGGGGGAAACGGGCTAAACTCTTGGAATGACCGGTCGGGTCCTTACATTCTTCCCCTCTTAAACAAATATTCATCCTTGAACGTGCCAAGAGTTGTTCCAAAAGCCATTAAATCGCCGAATAACCTTACCCTGCACATACCCGGGGGTGATCCGACGTCACCCTACCCTGCATAGATCTAATAACACAACACATTTGAATGCCACTATTTCCAACCTAATCCCTACGCCTTAGAACCTAAATTCCACGTCAGAACTTATCTACAAGATTAGAATCATTCCCCCACACATTGTGTATGTCTGAACATGTTGTATCCAATGAGAGTCATAACTCAAGATGAAATCACATGATATATCACCAATCACAAACACTCCTAACGATAATCTCAAATCACAACAGACGCCCAAGCAACCCAAATGTCGGTAATAAACCCGACATCGATCAGGGGCCTGTTATAACACCTTAATATACTGCCAATGATGAGAGAAACATGCAGAAACCCATAACCATGGAAAATCAGACACTACCATGCCACACGAATCTGAAAGAACACAACCCATACACCCAAACCCAACGATATACATCTACTTTACCTTAATCAAACTCCGCTATAAGACCACAACAAAACCACACTATGTGTTCCTAAAACCACGAATCACCGCTCCCCGAAGCAGGGATGAGTAATTCCTAGATCATCCCGGAGAACAGATAAACCCAATAGCCACTAATTGACACCCTCCCAATAGCTCTATGGAGCCAAACAATCTGACTCGGTGCAAAACACCTATCCTCAAAGGGCCTACTATGGAACCCCCAATCAATCAGGTCGTATAAAATAGACCAATGACCCTCTGAAGGCCCATAATTACTGAATCACCTCACACACTACCCCCTGGCTAACCTTGGCTACTACTCTACAACCTTCAACTATGAAATCATCTACTCATTCGAGTTTCCAGGCTCAAAACCCTCAAAGCACACCAATCACCATATCCGATCTTAATTTCGTCGCCTGAATGTCTAATAATTTTCCAATGCAAGATCACACTATAAGGAAATACCCCTACAATCTGTAGGTGTTACAAGGCCGGACTTGAATACTCAAAGCTGAACAACAAGGAGAGTGTCGCCCCACCAATGAGGTACCCATAAATCAAAACACAGAGCATCTTCTGAAACTTACACCCTCATCAAGTCATACCTAAGGTAACATCATATACCTGATCAAACCACATAGAAACCGATCATGCTGAGCAATGACACATCCACCTAGGTCTCCAGACCCTCAATAGGCACCACCCATAACCGACACACGCGGTCCGTAATAGTAGCATCACCCACAGAGACGAACACATGAATAGATGTAACTAAAGACTTACGGGGGCATATCCGGGGAAATGGAAAAAATATGACGAACATGTAATATGAATAACTGGAATCAAATAAAAACTGAAGTATCTCATGATAGACTGAAACAATACATGGGATCACGACATCAGAAGCCATATCATCTGGCCTGGCTGAAAGCGCACAAAATCAGGCCTGAACACCACTGGATCCACCACCCCTTCTAGGGCAACCCTAACTGCTGACCCCCACCTCTAACTACGTGGGCGGGCGGTGCAGCAACTGGGACCGAAGCCGCGGGCTGACTCTTCTGCTGATCAGTACCTCCCATAAGACGGGGACAAAACCTCTTTATATGGCCCACATCTCCACACTCAAAGCGTCCCCTCTCGAAAAATGGCACTAGGGACTAAAGGGAACCCCTAGCACCAGGATAACCACTAAAAGAACCAGGCATAGATGAACCCTGAACCGATAGTGCACAGGATGAACTCTGAGGTGGTAGAGCATTGAATGATGGGTGCCCCATATGCGAACTGTGAGGATCATGACTAGCTGATCCACCATGATAACCTGAGCGACCTGGCTGAGCCATCCTTAATGGACGGCCTATGCAGTGCTGAAACTGCCCCCTGAAGGAACACCACCAAAACTCCCAGACCCTCGAGACCTCTTGGCCTCCCTCTCGACTCGCTCCTAGTGGCGAACTAAGTGAATCTCTCTGGAAATGTCAACCACCTCCTCAAAAGAAGCGCCAGATACCCTCTCCCTGGTTAGAAAAATCTGAAGCTGATAAGTGAGGCCATCAACGAACCTCCTGATCCTCTCCCTATCCGTGGGAACTAGCCAAATAGAATGACGAGCCAACTCGGAGAACCTCATCTCATACTATGTCACGGACATGACCCCCTGACGCAACTGCTCGAACTCCTTGCGCAGCTCCTCCCTGCGGGACTGCGGTACATACTTCTCCAGGAAAAGAATAGAGAACTGGCGCCAGGTAAGGGGCGCTAAATCAACATGTGTACGCCTCTCATAGGCCTCCCACCAATCGAGTGTAGCTCCTAAGAACTGGAAGGTAGTAAATGGGACCCCACTAGCCTCAAATATCCCTGATGTACGGAGAATCCTCTGACACTTGTCTAAGAAGCCCTGGGCATCCTCACCCTCAGTACCACCAAAAGTCAGAGGCTGAAGTCTACCAACCCTCTCCAACCTACGCTGCTCATCATTAGCCATAGCTGAAATCACAAAATCTTGGGCCAGAACAACCGGCTGAACTAGGACTGCCTCCGGGGTCTGAAGCCCCTGAACAACCTGCTTGGGTGTACGGGCGGCAGGGGTCTGAGTGCCTCCCCCGGCCTGAGAAGTAGCTGCTGATGTAGAAACAGCGACCACCTGAGCAAGAATGGTGCATGCGGTCAAAATCTGGGCCAAGGTCTCTTGAAAACCCGGAATAACAATAGGCACAACTGGTGCCTGAGCTGGTCCCACCGGAAAGTCTACGACTGGGACTTGATTTGGAATAACTGGAGGGTCCATAGGTACTGCCCCAGCTGCTGCGCGGGCTACACCCCTCCCTTTACCACGGCCTCAACCGCGGCCCCGGCATCTCACAGGCCCAACTGGTGGCTGACCATCCTGACCGGTAGTATGTGTCCTCACCATATGTGAGAGAATGAAACAACCGAAATTTAGTTACTAGAATCAACAGATTCGCACGGCAAGAATTCAAGAATGTGAGATTTTCCTAGGGGTTCTATAGCCTCTTGAAGATAAGTACAGACATCTCCATACGGATCCGCCAGACTCTACTAAACCTGCTCATGACTGGCGAGACCTATTTAACCTGGACGCTCTGATACCAACTTGTCACGACCTAAAACACCCGTCGTGATGGCGCCTGTCGTGGAATCAGGCAAGCCACACATTTTGTTGAAGTAAGATTTGTTTTTCAGAAAAATTTGTAAATTCAGTAGCAATAGTATCAACAATAATCCATTTAAAAGTTTAACATCATTAAACATCATATAAAAACCAAACCCAGATCTAGTGTCGCCGAATCATAAGACACTACAAGGTAAGAGTGCCGAAATACAAAATAGACAACTTAGTCTGAAATAACATAAATGCGACAGGAGGATAAAGAATGAGAAATCGAGGTTGCGATCGTCAGTTGGTACCTCGAAGAATCCAGGTAACTCTGTCAACTAATCAACCACTGCTACCCGGTCTCGATGAACCTGGATCTGCAGACAAGGTGCTGGGGGTAACGTGAGTACACCAACTCAGAAGTAATGAACCCAAACTACAGGCTGAGAGGTAGTGACAGACTAAACCTAAATAATTGTAATGGAAACAGTACACAGAATTTTGGCATCTTCACAGTTTTAACAGATAATGAAAATAGAATATGATCGATATGATAAGTAATCCAGATATATTTCAGTACTCTACATGCCAATGTATCAACAGCTTAGAAATGCACCTGGCGCTCACAACTCTCACATCAAATTCCACTCAGTACTGTATATGGTTCTTGGGCCCAGGGAAGATCCATCCCGAATAGTACACAAACACTGATGACCGTAATCACTCAGTACTGCGGAAAAGGCCGATCCAGCCCCACGGAGAAGATCCATCTCCGGAACACAACACTCGAACAAGATCCATGTCCAAGGCAAATCCATCCCTCACATATCATCAACTTCGGACAAGATCCATGCCCAGAGAAGATCCATCCCTCAATATCAATGCGCTCACTGGGGTGTAAAGACTCCGGAGGGGCTCATATTGGCCCAAGCCCTATATCAAGCCAACGAAGGCATGATCAAAGTATCGTTGCGATGTGCAGTCCGATTTCATAACTGTCTCAATAACAGGCTCTCGGCCTCATTCAATCATTACTCTCCAGTCTCGCTCACATGGGCTCACAGATGCATGAACTAGCCCAAAACAATGATAAATATATAAAATCAATAATTACCGAGACTGAGGCATGAAATGATATGCTTTGACAGGACTGAATAAATATGAAGTGGATAAAAATACATAAGGAGACAGCAATATAGGACCACTCGGGTCTAAGCATTTTTGGCATGAAGCCTTATAATGATTTCTAGTATGTTCACATTAACCACATTAATAGAAGTGCGGATATCAGTTTGTAATAGCTACTAGACGGTGCCATGGGATGAGCCAGGACACAAATCACTCGGTGTACTCCTGCACGCTAGTCACTTGGCATGTGCGTCACCTAAATTATAATCATATAGCATCTAGTTCTGGGTTTTGGACCCTCAAAACCAAGTTTAAAAACATTACTTACCTCAAAACCGGCTAAAATCCTAGCCCTCAATTCCTTTGCCTCTAGACTCGGCCTCTGATTTCTCCAAATTTACCAAAAATCAGATTTATATGATTAATATATACTAAGGAACCAAGGCCACTCGAAAATTATCAAATTCAACTAAAAATCCCGAAATTGGCCAAACCAGACCCCCGGGACCATATCTCGGAATTTGATAAAAGTACAAAACTAGAATCCTCACACTCTCATGTGTCCATACATATCTAATACATCAAAATCCGACGATAATTGACCCCTCAAATTCTTAAATCAAAATCTCAAGTTTCCAAGCCCTAACCTTTCAAATTACACCATTAAATCCCACTAATTTCATGATTAATCAGTCAAATACCAACATAGAATCGAGTATTAGGTTCAAAAACATTACCTCAATCAGTTTCCCTTGAATCCCTCTTCAAACTCCCTCAAAAAGCTCCAAACCCGTCTTCAAAAATGGTGAAATATAAGAAAATTCACGAAGGAATCATTTTATACTTTCTGCCCAGTGACTACCGCACCTGCGGAACATTCCCTGCACCTGGGCACCTGCGAAAAATTACTTAAATGCCCCCTTCGCACCTGCAGCCCACTACTTGCACTTGCGGGCTCGCAGGTGCGAGTCTCCCTTCCACACCTATGCTCAATTGCCCAAGACTCATCTTCCGCATCTGTGATCCACAATCGCACCTGCGATCATCGCACCTACGGCTCCCCATCCGCAGGTGCGGACACACCAGAAGAATCACACCAGCATTATTTTTTAGCAGTTCAACTTCCCAAATTCCATCTGTTAACTATCCTAAACACGCTCGAGGCCCTCGGGGCCTCAACCAAATTTACCAACACCTCATATATCAATACACGAACTAATTCAAACCCTCAGAACTCCCAAAACAACATCAAAACACCGAATAAATCCATAATTCAAGCCTAAAGATTTCTAAACTTTTTGAAACTCGCCAACGATGCCGAAACCACTCAACCCATGTCTGAATAACCTTAAATTTTGCACACACATCCCAAATGACAATACGAACCTATACCAAGCTCCGGAATTCCATTCTGACCCCGATAGCAAATTTTCTACTGCCGACCGGTAATCGCCCAAAAATCCTTTTTTGCCAATTCAAGCCCAATTCTACCACGGTCCTCCGAATAACATTCTGAATACACTCCTAAGTCCCAAATCACCTAACGAAGCCATCCGAACCATAAAAACCACATTCCGATATCATATACCTATAAGTCAACTTTCGGATGACTTTTCCACATATTTAATCAAGTTAAGAGACTAAGTGCCTCTTTTCTCTCCACAATCACTCTGAACCCAAGTCAACTGAACCTACATAACACAAAAGAGATAGACCACACAAATAATGAAGCATAAATAGGGGAAACGGGCTAAACTCTCGGAATGACCGCCGGGTCGTTACACTTATGTACATTCTCGTTCATTATTTCTACTTGCGTATTTCCTACTTTATCATTACTATTACTGGCATTTTTGACTTCCGGTTCGTAATGTTGTATGCATATTTGGTGAGGATGATATAAATACATTCGTGCAATTGACTTGATATCAGAGTTTATTCCTCACGCTATGAAAGTTATGGGGTGACTATTGGGGTTTATTTGTTTTTGCTCTAAGAAAAATATTGGTTAAGATATTTGAAATTGTTGAATGGTGATCTCTTATATTACTTTGTTATTGTTTTGTACATTCATTTAGCGTGCTCTATTCTGTTATACTGTAGTATAGTTCTATTGCTAGATTTCGGTAATAATTTTATTAGTGAGCATATTTTAACTAAAAAGCCTTGTCACTCTTCGACGAGATTAGATAAAATACTTACTGGGTACTTGGGGTTAGTTGTACTCATACTACACTCTGCACCTTGCGTGAATATTTTTGGAGCGGACCTGCTGGTGATATCGGGATCTGACCCTGAAGATGCTCGTGCGTTTAGGATATAGGTGCCACTTTTCCTTGGTAGCTTTAGATTTTTGTAATTTGTTTATGTAGCTTTCAGACAGATCATGTAATTATTTGTTTCAGCTTTGTAAATTCTATTCTTAGAAGCTCGTGATTTGTACTACCAGTTCTCTTGTTAATTTGTAAAACTTCAAATAATTCTTCACTATTTTTTTTTCTATAATTTCATTTGGATTGTATTGACTGTTAGTTGGATCACCTAGCGGGTCGAGTTAGGTGTCATCACGACTAGTGATTTTTGGGTCGTGATAGGTGGTATATGATAATAATTTTAAAGGTGATGACTGGTGGTGATCGTGATTACATGGAGGAGATTGGCAACAGTAGTTGTGTTGGGGCAGTCGATGGTAATTGTTTCTCGGTGACCATAGGTGATGAATGTGTGAAGGTGAATGATGGTGGCAGATGGAGACAGTGGTTATTATACGATATAAACTAACGGTAGACGTAGTTAGTGGTGGTAGTGATGAAGGTAGTTGATGGTGATAATTGTATGGTGAAGTTTGGTGGTAGAGGAAATTGATAATGGTGACTAATATTCAAGGTGGTTGGTGATGATGGTACTTGTATGGTAAAGGATGGTGGCAGTTGTGGCTCATGGTGGATTTAATTAATAGTTGTGATTCACGGCTATGGAGGAAAATGGTGGTGACAAGTTATGGAGATGGGTGGTGGTAAAGATGGTTGATAAAGGTAGTAGTTGACGGTGATAAAAAAAGTAGCAAAATGCTACATTCAAAGGATTTTTTAAGTAAATAAAGAATTTAAGACTAGAAAATTTGAATGACTCTAGCTTATTAAGAGCTTATGAGTAGTTGTGAGAAGAACAAAACACACAAATGTACTTAAGCTATCTCTCTCTATCTCAATATACATATATATATATAATTCTAAGAATAGTAGAGCTGATGTGGTATCCTCTATAGTTGACGATTGCTATTTATCTTTTTGTTACATCCCAAAGTAGTTAAGGACAATAAGAATCATTGTACATAGTCAACAAGGGGCATAACAGTCTTTGTATCATAAGTTAGTTGTAGTTAGCTGGACGGTTGAAAGCAGTTAGGAGGTGGTTAGGAACTGTTAGAAGAATCTCAATAAAAGGAAGTCATCATATGTGTTGTACAAATATGCTGAATAAAGAACCATTACTTTTCTTATTCAAAACTCCTATATTCTAGAACCCTCTCCTGTGAAAATTGTTTAGAAGCCGTTCTTTTTCTTGGTTCCTTAGATCTCTGCAGAATTTTTCTTAATCTCGATTAAGAACATAACATTGGTATTAGAGAGGCCAATTTTAGGAATGCAGTCATGTCGGAGGCGACGACCAGAAATGGAGAAATGAGACGATAATTGGATGAACTCTGTGAGCAAATACGATCGATTGAGGAAAAGCACGAGGAACAAGTTCGTACTATGGGGGAAAAGCAATAGGAAGCGATGGGGGAGATTCGCCAATTGATTGCAGCAATGGCGACCAATCCTGCTATGGCGGCCAGAGCTACGAGGGAAAATGGAGGTAACCATGGGTATGACAACAATGAAGGCCACAATCACAATAACACTGTGGGAACAAGGTACTCCCGGGTCGAATTTCCAAAATTTGGGGTGATGATTTGAATAAATTAGATGTTTTCTAAAGGGATTAAGGTCTGATATTGAGGTTCAAGTGCGTATGCTTGCACCTAGAACTCTGATAAGGGCTTACAGTTTAGGTAGACTGGCTGAACAATCCTTGAAGTTCCAAAGGGAGCAAAATCAGCTAATTTCAAAGAACACCCGTCCTCTGCTTCCCAATCCTAACTCTTCCTGGCCACCAAGAAATTACTCTCAGAACTCGAGTAATACTAATATCAGATGGACAGAAGGAAGCAGACTGTCACGCCCCAAAACTGAGGGGCGTGACCAGCGCTCAACCGAGTAAACCCGACTTAGCAAGCCTGATAGGTGTTATTCTATCCAACTAATTCGTGAATAAAGAGAAAGTGAACTCCACTAATCATACTTTGTAAATATATCATTAAAAACTTTCATTTTTGTTCCATTAGCAGTTTCAGCCATAATAACCATATTATTACAATTATTAGATATGAAGAAAACATATTCGCCAAATACCAACATTTTCCAATTCCGATTTCAAACCCGACACCACCCACAACCTGTCTACGGAGCCTTTAAATACAACTAAAGAGAAATATGGAAATACCGGCAAAAAGGCCCCAACTATACTTCAAACGGAAAGTACACGATAACCCAATGAGACAGGACCCCGAAATGAAGTGGGGATCGCCAAGCTAGCTAGAAGGAACATACCACTATTGTTGATCACTACCGCCTACTGTGGAACCATCTGCATCAATTAAAGATGCAGCGCCCCCGGCAAAAGGAACGTTAGTACTGTCGAATAGTACTAGTATGTAAGCTAAGTCATCTTTCAAAATAGAATAACCATACAAGAAGAAGAAAGCCATAGAAATAATCAAATCACAATGAATAACATCCGAATTCCCAAGTGAAACCTAACGATTGTCAAAATACGGAAGTATCACACATCTACTTTAGAAAAAAATGAATAATGCAATAAGAAGAATTAAATGAGAAACATATGCAACACCACAACATCAATTAAGGAATCACATAAGCTTTCCCGATAAAACATCTTAACTTTAATTTGGGCCATTATTCGTATTAGCACCTCATTATCCTCAATACCACGGTACTCTTATACGGAGTACGATCACGACCCGATCGGTTAGGTCGTCTCCTTTGGATAAATTTTCTCATAATATCAGTTTCTATTTCAATTCATGTTTCAAACCGATTCATTTCACAGCACAAACCACCATGTGTGCAGCATGGTGTGCGATCACTGCCCGATCGGCTAGGTCGTCTTACTCAAGACATTTCTATTTTCATCAATCATCTCATTTCTCATTGTACACACATATTTCAAGTCTTCCAATGCTAGTGGTCGCAATCGTTAATTCATACCCGGCACTAGGCCCTATTTCATAATTCAATTCCTTTCCACATATTTCACATCCATATAAATTTCATCAACAAGTCGTTCAGTTCAAGACATCAATTACACATGAGAGAAAACACGAACCATGGACATATAGAGACTGTCATATTTTTGGCAATTTAACATATTTTCCATAACATCGATACTTCACCAAGTAACAGCATATCATCGTGGAAGCATTTGAATGCATATGACACATAAGGTCTTATAATACAAATACGTTTGAAATGTTATTTCCTTCATCAACCAAGATTAAGACTTACACAGATTATAGGGGAGCACCATAGAAGTTCGATTCCTAAGAAGGGAGGATTTTTGCCATACATACCTCAAAGAGCTTTTAGGCAAATTCCACTTTTAGAAGTTATCTTAAACAATTGAGTCGAGGCTCGTTTCGTAATCTGTTTCATATATATTTTCTCATATCATAGGCCTCGCTAGGCACAAATATATATGTTATCCACACTCTATTTTCCCAATTTATTTAATTCGTTTTCAAGCATCTTTATAGTTTATCATCGACTAAACACACTCAATCAAGGCATTTAGTACACATACTGGCAAATAGGAGTATTAAGGACATCGAGTTTTCCTCACCTAATTGGTATACCAGTTTTCATTAAAAATACCACTTTAGGAGTGAATTACTTGGTGACTTTAGGTTGACAGGGAAACAACTTAATTGATACCCCTCGACTCCATATTCCTAAGGTACGTTGGTAACATACTGATATACTACATGATCTGGTGGTGCAGTGACATTAATAGGAACAAGGGTACTCCCCTTAGCAACAAGTTCTACCAATACCTCCATGGCTCGATACATTCTCCTAACAAACTCTTGGGAAATCTCCCTCAGATTCAATGGTGGGGTAATTTCCTCCTTACTGTTTCAAAGTCATGAATTACTCATCTTGAGATTAAGACATAGCGAGGAAATTATCTCCATATCTTGAGTTCCACCGCACGATGTGGAGTATCAAAGAAGGGTGAAATTCCTAAATGTCCAAGTAGCCTCCTAATTATAGATGTGGTTGACAACACACCGATAAGAAGGAAACTACTATACACGGCTCCGAGACATCCTAGGACACCTTAAAACCTTAGGCTCTAATACCAAGTTTGTCACGCTCCAAAATCGAGGGGGCGCGACCGGCGCTCAACCGAGTAAACCCGACTGGGCACGCCTGATAGGTCTTATTCTACCCAACTAATTCGTGAATAACGAGGAGGTGAACTCCACTAATCATACTTTGTAAATATATCATTAACAACTTTCATTTTTGTTCCCATTAGTAGTTTCAGCCATAATAACCATATTATTACAATTATCAGATATGAAGAAAACATATTCACCAAATACCAACATTTTCCAATTCTGATTCCAAACCCGACACCACCCACAACCTGCCTACGGAGCCTCTAAATACAACTGAAGAGAAATATGGAAATGCCGGCAACAAAGTCTCAGCTATACCTCAAATGAAAAGTACGCGATAACCCAATGACACAGGACACCGAAATGTAGTGGGTATCGCCAACCTAGCTGGAAGGAACATACCGCTATCGTTGATCACCGCCGCCTACTGTGGAACCACCTACATCTATTAAAGATGCAGCGCCCCCGGCAAAAGGGACGTTAGTACTGTTGAATAGTACTAGTATGTAAGCTAAAATTCATCTTTCAAAATAGAATAACCATAAAATAAGAATAAAGCCATAGAAACAATCAAGTCACAATCAATAACATCCAAATGCCCAAGTGAAACATAACGATTGTCAAAATACGGAAGTAACACACATCTCCTTTAGAAAAAGATCAATAATACAATAAGAAGAATTCGAGAATTCAATGAGAAACATATGCAACACCACAACATCAATTAAGGAATCACATAAGCTTTCCCGAGAAAACACCTTAACTTTAATTTGGGCCATTATTAGCATTAGCACCTCATTATCCTCAATACCACCGTACTCTTATACATTACATAATGTATTTGATCTCGGTTATAGGAATAATTGGTTCTAAACCATCTCTGACGATTAGTCAACAATCTTTTCTTGCCGGAGTCCGATCATGACCCGATCGGCTAGGTCGTCTCCCTTGGAGACATTTTCTCACAATATCAGTTTCTATTTCAATTCATGTTTCACACCGATTCATTTCAGAGCACAAACCACCATGTGTGCGGCATAGTGTCCGATCACGGCCTGATCGGCTAGGTCGTCTTACTCAAGAAATTTCTATTTTCATTAATCATCTCATTTCTCATTGTACACATATATTTCAAGTCTTCCAATTCTAGTGGCCACAATCGTTAATTCATACCCAGCACTAGGCCCCATTTAATAATTCAAATCCTTTCCACATATTTCACATCCATATCAATTTCATCAACAAGTCGTTCAGTTCAAAACATCAAGTACACATGAGAGAAAACACGAATCATGGACATAAAGACTGTCACATTTTTTGGAAATTTAACATATTTTTCATAACATCGATACTTCACCAAGTAATAACATAGCATCATGGAAGCATTTGAATGCATATGACACATAAGGTCTTACAATACAAATACGTATGAAATGTTATTTCCTTCATCAATCAAGATTAAGGCTAACACAATTTATAGGGGAGCACCATAGAGGTTCGATTCCTAAGAAGAGGGGGGTTTAGCCATACATACCTCAAAGAGATTTTAGGAAAATTTTACTTTTATAAGTTGTCTTAAACAGTTGAGTCGAGGATCATTTCGTAATCTATTTCGTATATATTTTCTCATTTCATAGGCCTCGCTAGGCACAAGTATATATGTTATCCACACTCTATTTCCCCAGTTTATTTAATTCGTTTTCAAGCATCTTTATAGTTTATCATCAACTAAACACACTCAATCAAGGCATTTAGTACACATACTGGCAAATAGGAGAATTAAGCACATCAAGTTTTCCTCACCTAATTTGTATACCAGTTTTCATTAAAAATACCACTTGAGACTATGCCATTTTAATAAGTAATGCATGCAAGTTCTGGAAATAGAACTTATCCGGATGGAGGACAATTCAATGGCTATCTTCCTTGATTCTTGAAGACTTGAGCAAGATTTGGTGATTGGAAGGCTAGGTTCCCTTTTTCTCTCTCTAATATGCTCTCACCTCTCTCTAGATTTAGTAGAAAATAGCCCCAAATCTTATTTATGAAAATGGGTTCAGATATGAAAATTTCCAAAAATGACCTCCGAAGTCAATTATGTGGTGCAATTATGCTATAGCATAATATTTTTGTGGGCAACAGACTTGCAGCATAATCATTATGCAACAGCATAATCATTATGCGACAGCATAATCATTATACTACAGCATAATCGACACCATAATCAATTATGCGACAACATAATCAATATACGAAAACATAATAGTTTTCCTGACTCTGCTTCACTTTGCGATGCTTATGCAGTCCGCGAAATCATTTTGCGGTCGCGAAATTGATCGCAAATCCAGCCTTTGGTAAGTTGATCATAACTTTGTTTAGGAATGTACAAATGACGAACGGTTTGAAGCGTTAAAAACTACACTCGAAGAACTTTCATCTGATAGGTTGTTAATCATATAAAACCTTATATATATATATATATGCTCGTTCAAAGTGTGGACTTGTGCGAACTCATTTGGAATTTTAGCCTATTATGTAATTTTTCAATTTGACTTAGACTTAGGCCTCTCGTTGGACACCACATTACTTATTAATTATATGACGTATGCACTTATTACCATATTCAATTCATTTATATCATATTTATAGCACATAAAATATTATAATTACTCGAAATCCTAAATTACTTAGCAAAATTTTTCGGGACCTTACACAGACTTTCGGCTAACTTAAGCCGTCCTAAAATGAAAACTTCAAGAAGATTGACCCTTGCAATGATGGACGAGAAGAGAGCATAAGGGTTATGCTACTGGTGTGATGAGAAATATGTCCCTAGGCATAAGGGTAAAAAGAATAAGCAATTATTCATTCTTGAAATGGATGAAGATATGGAGGAATGAGAACTAGAAGATAGTAAACTCGAGTAATAGTAGTATCAGAGGGACAGAAGGAAGCAGATTTTTGGCTAACTCAAGTCGTCCTACAATGAAAACTTCAAGAATATTGACCCCTGCAGAAGTGGACGAGAAGAGACCATAAGGGTTATGCTACTGGTATGATGAGAAATATGTCCCTGGGCATAAGTGTAAAAAGAATAAGAAATTATTCATTCTTGAAGTGGATGATGATATGGAGGAACGGGAACTAGAAAAGAGTTTGGCTGAACTAACTGAGGGTGATGAGTCTTTACTGAGTCCTCAAATGTCAGTACATGTTCTTGATGGAACCACTGACTACAGGACCATGAGGGTAAGAGCGGGAGTAAAAGGAAAAGTGGTACATGTATTGATCGACCTATGATCAACCCACAACTTTGTGGATCTTGAGATTGCTAAGAAATTAGGGTGAAGACTAGATAGAATTCCAACCTTCTCTGTAGCAGTAGCTAATGGGAATAGGATTTACAGCTCACTAATGAGTAAAGATGTATCCTGGAAAATGGAGGGTGTGGAGTTTAGATAAGATATGTTGGTAATGCCTCTGGGGAAACTGATGTGGTTTTGGGCCTTCAATGGCTCATTACCTTGGATGACATAAGGTGGAATTTCAAACACCTAAAAATGGAATTCAGTATTGTAGGTAAGAAAGCCTCATTGAAGGGGCAACTAGGGGAGTCTGGATTAATTAGGGACCAAAGAATGGGGAAACTGTTGAGTAAGTGTGGCTCGTTAAGCATGATGTTTGTGGCTCACATATAAACCAATGAACGAAAGGGTCTGTATCTTCTTTCTCAGCAGCTGGAGATTCCTCATGATTTATATAGATTGTTAGATCAGTAGTCAGAGCTATTTAAAACACATACACAATTGCCTCCCCACAAAAGCCATGATCACAGTATAATATTAAATAAGGGAGTCTCTCTTGTTAATATGTGACCCTACAGTTATCCAGCTACACAAAAGGATGAAATTGAAAAAATGATCCAGGAAATGCTAGACTCTGGAGTAATCAGACCAAGTGTAGGTCCTTACTCCTCTCCTATAGTCATGGTTAAAAAGAAATATGGTACTTGAAGACTTTGTGTCGATTATAGACAATTAAACAACAACGCTGTCAAGGACAAATTCCCAATACCTGTTATTGAGAAGGTATTAGATGAACTAGGAGGTTCCAAGTATTTTTCTAAGCTAGACTTAAGGTCTGGCTTCCACCAAATTAGAATGAATGGAAGTGATATCGAAAAGACAGCCTTAACTTGTTTATGGCTATATTCTATTAATCTATAGTTTATTTCATCATTTAATTAAGAAATTTGGGTAAGAAATTTGGGGGGAAAGGTTGGAAGTTCTTCAAATAAGTTTTTGAGTTTTGATTGGGATTTTGATATCGGATTTGGATAATTTTGGTACGAGTGAACTCGTGAGTGAATGAATGTTCATATTTTGTTACTATTACCCGATTCCGAGACATGGGCCCGGGGAGGCTTTTTAGGGCGATTTTCAAATTTCTTGTTAAAGTCTTGATTTCATTAATTAGTTTAGTCTATTATAGTTGTATTTATGATATGTAATTGTATTTGGACAGATTTGGGTCATTCAGAGTCAGATAATCGAGGAAAAGGCATTCTTATGGATTGATTTTAGCTTGGTTCGAGGTAAGTGACTTGCCTAACCTTGTGTGGGATAACTCTCCTTAGGATTTGGTACTGTTGTGATATGTGAGCGCCATGTACGCGAGTGACGAGTTTCGTACACATGCTATTGTTGAAAACCCCGCTTTTTACTGAGTAGTAACCTGTTTTCATCCTTAATTGAGTTATACCAACACATGTAGTTATCATGTTTAGTCTAATATCGCATGTTTACGTGATTTAACTGCTTAGTTGAACTATGTGCAGCATGCCTAGTTAATTTTTTGTTTTTCCTTGTTCTTTATCAGCCTTAACTGTAGAATTCTTGATGTTAACTGTTGTATTTATCGGTTTGAGCAATGTGTTTACTTTTGAGACTAAGAGACAGTTCCTCGGGAGTTCTCCCTGTGTATTTACTTTTGAGACTACGAGGCGATTCCTCAGGATTTCTCCCTGCATATTTACTTTTGAGACTACAAGGCGGTTCCCCGGGAGTTCTTCCTGGATATTTACTTTTGAGACTACGAGGCGGTACCTCGGCAGTTCTCCCTGCATATTTACTTTTGAGACTATGAGACGGTACCCCGGGAGTTCTCCCTGCACATTTACTTTTGAGAATACGAGGCGGTACCTCTGGAGATCTCTTTGCATATTTACTTTAGGACTACGAGACGGTATCTCGGGAGATCTCCTATTGTTTATCCTTGTGTGTCGTATTGTTATTTTGCCGTGTTTTCCTTTGTTAAATTCCAGTCTCTTAATATACTGTTATATTCTCCTGCTTTATTTATTATATACCAGTGGGCCTGACATGACCTCGTCACTACTTGACCGAGGTTAGGCTTGGAACTTACTGGGTACCGTTGTGGTGTACTCATGCTACTCTTCTGCACATGTTTTGTGTGCAGATTCAGGTGCTCATTATCAGCCACGTCATCAGTGAGCAGTGACAGTTGGAGACTTCAAGGTATATCTGCCGCGTCCGCAGACCTCGAAGGACCTCTCTATTCTCCCCTATGTCAAATACCTTCTGTATTTTCTTTTATTAGACTCTGGTGTATAGAGATACTACTTTCTTGTGTATCTTGTGACTTATGATGTTTCGGATTTTGAGAAGACTGTGTCTTTCTAGAGTATTGGTTATTGTACATGCCGAGTGGCGTTGTTACCAGTTATTCAGTTATCTATTGCTGTTAGTTGTTAAGTTTTACTTTCATTTTGTTATTTTTCGCAATTTGTTAGGCTTACCTAGTCGTAGAGACTAGATGCTGTCACGACATTTCATGGAGGGAGTTTTGGGTCGTGACATATATCCAACTTTTTTTGTTCTTAAAATATTTTTAACACATAAAACTAAACCAACATGTTTGCCAAATCTATTTCTTCTAAATACTTAATTACGTAAATTTTATATACGAGTTTGAACTATAAAGCGCGGTTCAATGGTTTTAAATTTAAGTATATATTACATAGAGTTCCTACTGAAGGTCTTCCTCTTTTACACATATTTTGTCTTACCTCACTTTATACAGATTTATCCTTCTTGAGCACTTTATAGTTCTAAAGCCCAAAAGTAAAACTGGTATAACCTCAACGGAAAATGATGAGAGAAAAACATATACATTATAAAAAATATTTACAATAATTTAGTATACATATATAATTATTTACAAATAGATTAATATCTTTGGTTGGTTTAATTCGCCTTTTTCAATTATTGTATATAAAATCAACCAACTAAATATTATTAGTCTTCTAAAATTTAATTACTAAACAAACCAAATCAAATAGATCATTGATTTATCAGGTTGGCTTAAATTGAAATTTGACTTGGTGCAATTTCTTTTTATTTTAACACTCCTTTAATCAAGGGTCATTACATAGTTAAGTGTCAAGCTTGACCTGTCTCCTCCTATTCAAATATATTCTTGGATTGTTAAAATTCATTTTGATACCAAATCTTACCCCAGCACCAACAACAACCTTAAATGATAAGTATTAAAGATACGATTACTTTTTTACTATTTAGATCATTTTACTTTTTCGGTCAAATATTTTACTACTTTAGATCATCACAATGTAAGAGGATTATATTCAATATATATCATCCAAGATATTGCATTTAATAATTGGGAGGTTTTAAGAATATAATTTAATTTCTTCACTATATTGGTTTATCTCAATCTAAATGAAATAATTTCAGTATCCACCATTAGATAATTTTCCATACGATTTAAATTTAATTCTTTTATTAGCTTTACAACACTCTTTAATATTGAAGAATTCCAAGAATATAATTAATTTCTTTACTGTTTTGGTTTGTCTCAATCTACAATCTGATACTATTCTATAAGTTGTAATATTATTCTTCTATCCAATTTACGTTATTCATGATATTTTTTTCCTATGAATTGGAGATGCACATTTCTCTTTTCATACAAGGATGGCTTCGAATGTTTTGATTTTTCTCTTCACTTTGTGGGCAATAGGAACTTGTAAGTCTATTTTCGTTTCTGTTTTCTCTTTATCACTCTGTATTTAATATATGAAACTTCTGTATGGAGTCGATCAATGGATTTTCCTTCTACATCTTCCCCGCCCATACCGAACTCTCTTTATCTCTTTGTTCAATATGCACATACATATTTAAGGTATTTATGTGCTTCATTAGAAAAATGATGTAAATACATGTCACTTTTGAATGAAAATATAACGATGATTAGAATTATCATGACATATGTTTCTTATCTATCTCTTCATCATGGTTTACCTTTCAATCCAATTTGCTGAAAAATGTAAAGCGGTGATTGGAGGAAAAATCATATATAAGAGAAGGCAAAAATAGTACAGATGGTCTTGTTAGATTTGAGACTCTCTATCTCTAACGACCTTGCAATTATTAGAGTGGAAACTATATATGTTTATTTTTCACTATAAGCTATACTCAAAAAGGAATGCCTTATATTATCCGCTACATATCTCTCTCTCTCTCTATATATATATATATAGATAGATAGATAGATAGATAAAACCGAGGGGCGAGAACAACTAGTTGTGTACCTTGTTGACGCAGCAGAAACCGTTGAACTCACCATCAAAAGAATTGCCCTAAGTCGAACTTTGAATCACAAGGAAACAAAGTTTAATTCATAAACTAAAAACCTTTCTTCTTTGTACCTTTTTTTTTTGTTGGGAAAAGAAGAGAAAGTTTTTCCCTCTTTCTGAATTCTTCTGTAGAACACATATATAGAAGAGGAATAGAGGAAAAACTACCAATGAAAATCACCACTCCACGTTCTCACATCTCTCAAATAATGTGCGGTAGTTTTTAGGAGTAAAAACCTACATTAGTAACCTCCTTAAGTTTAATCTCTTCTAAAACGGGTCGGGTCAGTCCACATGGGCGACCCACGACCCAAAACTAATATCCAACATTTCCCACTTCGCACAGGTGGACTAGATCCAAACTAGTAACAACCATGAAAATAACACACATAATTCATACTAGCAAATAGTTCGTGCAGCCTCCGAGCATTAAAAGCCATCATATTCTTAATTCCTTTAAGGTTGTTTAATAGCTCTATGTAAAAAATCCAATCACATGCGGAAGGGATTCACTACTAACGTGAGGATCTTATTACTCGCAATACCCCATACACCATTTGTTATTCATGTAGTTATTTATCTGATCCCCCATCCTCGAAAGAGATGAACTCGAGTTCATATTTAACTTTTTATCCATATTTACATTTGATACCCTCATAGTAAGTGTAATGGTCGACCTATGAATACAAGTTAAATTACAAAAAAATTATTTAATTGTCTTCCTTTTCTACTCGAATCTTTCTATTCCAAATCAACTTCTTTCCTAGACATGCACTGCATTGCCAAATCATTCATGGTTATTAGTAACATGCTAAAGTAGCAACACTGATTGGCACTTCAAGAAGGTCAAAGGGTATTCCAATAAAAATTAATGTAACTTGTTTGGGATCTCGCACAATGAAGAAGCAGGGACTCATTGTTCCATTATCCCGTTGGTCGATAGCCACGTGGTATGAACCACATGTTACGGTGTTCTCACCTTATATTGGCATGTGTGTCTTATTCTTTTAATCATTCAACACTGTACAGATCTTGGTCTAGACACCTTCAAGTGTCTAACCCAAACTTCTCACTCCAATAATCCTCAAACAATCTTCTCAGAGAAACTCGCATATGGTTTACAAAATAAGTCATAATCGAATAGTGAAGTTTGTAAGTTGTCAAGAACGACCTCTTCAAGTAAATATAACCCTGCAGTATTGAAGGTTCTATAAGGTCTCGTCTCTTCATGATTCTTAACGCAAGAGACGATTGCTCGTGTGAGAGATCCAATCTCGCGACTTGTTCGACACACTTTATCAACAAAACATTCATCACATACATACGAGATATAAGCAAAATTCAAGAGTCAAATATTGACAAGCATATTATAATACTAATGTCATTTTACAATACATAAATATATTCATATCCTTCACAAACCTAAAGCTATAACATGTTTCTCAAACATGTCTCTTAATATTGCATTTGTAAAAGGATTAGCTATCATGCTTCGCATAGGAATGTACTGTAAATTTATCTCTCCACTTGCTACCATGTCTCTTACAAAGTTATACTTGTTGTCAATGTGTTTGGTCTTGTTGTAATACTTAGGATCTTTTGTATATGCAATAGTCGCTTGACTATCACAATATAGAGTCATGGGACTCTGGAAGTTCTTTGTAATATTCAAATGCTCAAAGAATCTCGTCAACCAAACAGCTTCTTGTACTGCAGACACACAAGCCACGAACTCAGCTTCTATTGTTGAAAGGGTTGTACATGTTTGTTTCTTACTTTTCCATGATATAGCACCACCATTAAGTAAGAAGGCATAACCGAATGTTGATTTTCTATCATTCTGATCACCAGCCCAATCAACATTTGTATATAATCTCAAGTATAAATCATTTCCACTATAACATAGTGAATAATCTGCAGTTCCCTTCAGGTATCTGAAAATTGTCTTCACAACTTTCCAGTGATCTCTTCCAGGATTGGATTGATGCCTGCTAACCAGACCTACGGCATAACAAATATCTGGGCGAGTACACATCATAGCGTACATCAAGCTCCCGAAAACACTTGAATATGGAACTCGAGACATGTCTTCCTTTTCATTTTCATTCTTGGGACACATTTCAAGGCTTAAAGTTTCACCTCTCGTTATAGGAGTATCCATGGATTTGCAACCATTCATGCGAAAACGCTCCAAAATTTTCTTTATATAAGTTTCTTGAGATAGACTCAATAACTTTTTGGAACGGTTTCTTTGGATCTTAACTCCAAGGATATAGCCTGTCTCGCCCATATCTTTCATGTCAAATGACTTTGAAAGCCATGAATTGATAGTTTTCAAATACTCCAAATTGTTTCCAGCCAATAAAATATCGTCCACATAAAGAGAAAGAATTACAAACATCCCATTGGACTTCTTCACATAAATGCAATGGTCTTTATTGATCATCGTGAAATCATATGAGATCACCTCCTTGTGAAATCTCAAATACCATTGCCTTGAAGATTGCTTCAGGCCATAAATTGATCTTTTCAATTTACTAACCTTCTTTTCTTGGCCTTTAACGATGAAGCCTACAGGTTGTTCCATGTAGATTTCTTCGTTTAGTTCTTCATTGAGAAAAGCTATCTTCACGTTCATTTGATGTAATTCCAAATACAAATGTGCAACAATAGCCAAAAGTAAGCGAATTGAGGTAAACTTTACAACTGGTGAAAATGTTTCCTCGTAATCTATTCCAGCTTCTTGAGTAAAGCCTTTTGCCAACAATCATGTCTTGTATCTTTCCATTGACCCATCCGCTTTGCATTTAACTTGGAGAACCCATTTGTTCCTAATGTCTCTACTCCCAGGCGGAAGGCCAACTAGATCTCAGACTTTGTTGGTTTTCATGGACTCTAATTCTTCTTTCATTGCTTTCATCCACTCATCTTTTTCAGGGCTCGATAAATCCTCAGTCATAGACTGTGGCTCATCCATTTCTGTGGGAGATACCAAGAAAATATAATCTTCAATGTCATAGGCATGTTTGGTTATATTTTTCCTGGCACTCTTTCGTAGTTGAAATTCAGGTTCGTCAGAAGGATTTTGGGATTGAGAGTTCCCACTTCCACTCAGATCAAGAATAAGATCTTGATCAATATGGTTATTAACTGTGTCAGAAGACACTTGATGACTGTCTGAGTTCAATATTTGATAAAGAGGCTCTCCATTATTTACCTCGCCCTTCTTTGGAAAATCATTTTCCAAAAATGTAACATCTCGCCAATAACACTTCCCTTTGGAGTATTTTGAATATCTTATAAAGATACATTTCTTTCCTTTTGGGCCTAACTCACCAAACTTGCTAAAAGAATCTCTTACATATGCAGCACAACCCCAAGGTCATAAATCCTTTAAGTTTGGTTTTTGACCAATCCATAGCTCATAAGGAGTGGAAGAAACTGATTCAGAAGGCACTTTGTTCAATATGTAGGTTGCAGTCAATAACGAGTCTCCCCAAAAAGAGATAGGTAAATTTGAATGCGCCCATCATGGACCTTATCATGACCAGTAGTTATCTATTCCTCCTTTCTGCTACACCATTTTGTTGAGGTGTGTACGGAATAGTTAACTGTCTGGTGATGCCCTTTTCATTACACAATTCTTCAAATTCTTTTGATAGATATCCACGCCCTCTATCGGTTCTTAAGGTCTTAATCCTTTTTGTCTAATTGATTCTCAACTTTATTCAAATATTTCGTAAAACATACAAGTGCTTCAGATTTATGAGAAATCAAATAGACATAACCAAAGCGTGTGAAATCATCAATAAATGTAATAAAATATAAAGCACAAGACCTAGCCCTCACATTCATTGGACCACAGATATCAGAATGGATTAATTGCACTGAAAAATCAGCTCTCTTAGCCTTTCCAAATGGTTTACGTGTAATCTTTCTGGCAAGACAATTTTCACAAGTTGGCATTTAAAATTTAGAGAAAGAACCTAGATGTCCTTCCTTAGCCAATCTATTCATTCAATCATGCCCTGTGCGACCTAATCTTGCAGGCCATGGAATAACATCAGCATCATTGTTACTAGAATAACATGTCATAACACAACGGTCAACACAATAGTTATACGTAGAAGGATTACAATCTAACATAATAAAACCATCATAACGATGTCCAAAACCATAAAAACATTGTCTTGAGTAATTCTAAGACCACCGTGACTAAAGTTCAAATTGAAATCTAAATCTAAAAGAATAGACACAGAGACTAAGTTTGATCGAATCTTTGGAACATACAGGAGGTCATGCAACATCAAATATGGCCACCACACATATCCATTCTGAAAATGCCTATCCCTTTGACTTTATGATTTGCATTATTTCCCACATATACATGCTTTGATCCAGGTGAAACTCGACAAAACTCTATGAACGCTTCTCTATCATGGCTCACATGGTCGGTGGCCCCTGAGTCTACAATCCACATAGGATAAGATTCAGTTAGTAAAATAGTGCTAGAAACATATATAACACTAAGAGATGCATTTTGAAATGCTACCTTTTTCGGCTCAGTGCACTCACGAGCAAAATACCCTGGGACTTGGCAATTGTAGCACTTTATCTTGCTCTTGTCTTTCTTCTTATAGAATTGTTTTTCTTTCTTGGAATTTGGCTTGTTTCTTTTCTTGGAGGATCCTTCTCTAGTCTCCTTTCTATCATTTTTTCAATTTCTCTTGCGCTTGAAACTTGATTTCCTTGTACCACTTGATTCTGCCACAAAGGCATTATGTACAACTTTATCAGCACCAAGTCGCTCGTCTTCAAGCTCCACATGACGGGCAACATCAACAAAAGTTTGATGATATCATTGTGGGTCAAGTTAACCTTTAAATGTTCCTAAATTATTGGGAAGAGACCGAATCACTGCCTGAACCTGCTACTCATCATAGAGAAGATGGCTAACACTTTTGAGTTGAGCAATCATATTTGACATCACCCTTAGATGTTGTTTGAGACTATGATCATGACGCTTTTTGTACGTGTCAAACTTGATTATCAGCTGTCGAAGGCGAGTCACAGTTGTACCCCCATATGCCTCTCTTAAATGTGCTCACATGGCTTGAGCTGTAGGATATTGTTCACATTCGTGGATGAGATCATCAACAACTGAACTTACAATAATTCCACGTGCATCAGAATCTTTCATCTTCCAAATATTGTAAGTTTCCAGATCCCTCCCGTGTTAGGAAATGTTACCCTCCTCTAGGTGACTCATAACATGGTTAATACTTTCAAGAGCATCTTGCTCTTTGAGTACATACCATATCTTACGACTCCAGATGTCGTAATTTTCACCATTCAGTTTGTCACCCTTGTTCAAGTCAGCAATGATACTTTTCGATGCCATATATGTTATTAGAGACAATATTACAAGTTTAACCCATCAATATATACTTCAATTAATTTATGTATGTGATTACACACTCAAGTAAGCTAATTATAATTTTAGTTCTAGATTTAGTATAGAATCGAACGATCACTACGTTTCCATTCATCATCTATATCTAAATATTTTAATTAATATTAAAATGACTTCTTAGTGTGTACTTTATTTCAAGTCGCAATCCATTACAAAAAAAATATGATAAACAATGTACGTAGCTGGTGAGACAAGTAACATAATTTAAATTTCATTATGAAAAACACATAATAACAATTTTACATGTTTTCTAGGACATACATGTACCAATCGAACACTAACTCTTGCACATGCACGCTAAAAGGTGCACTGAGCCAAATATCATGATAAATCTCAGTTAAAATTTTACCCTAAGGCTCTCGAAGAGAGTCCGCTAAAATAGTTAATGCTTCTCAATCAGTAATTTCTACGTAGTTAGCCAATTCAGCTCTTTTTAACTGAAAAAGGTGTATATGTTCAGGAATGGAAACATCAGGGCCCATTTTAAATTCCTTAAACTCCCTAAATTTCTTTTCTCCTCCCTTCATTCAACCCTTCGATCCCTTAACTCATTTTGTCTTACCCTTGGGACATTCCTAATGACTTCAGGCTCCGAGTCTGAATCATTATAGAAATAAGTCTTGCGACGTATCCTTCTACGTTGTCCTCTTCCTTGACTTCGAGAACTCCCAGTTTGAGTAATTCGAACTTGTCCCTGTTCAACCATATCTGAAGTAGGACTAAGGAAACAATAAGAATGACTACAACCATCCAATGTGACAACATATGTCACAATAACTCGTAGAAGTACATCAACGTAAGGGATTAATGCTAAACTAATTTTCTATATTAAGAAGGTATTAAGATATATTGGGGCCAGTTTATATCAGTTCATGGTCCAAACAAAGAAAAAATTCTTTTCAGGCAAGTTTCTGTTGTTGTATACAATCCATACTTTCAAGATTTGAATTTGCTATATATCTTTTGTCGTTCCTATCTTTACCGTCTTTCCATTTTTTCACCAATTGAGAAACGGCAAAAGAGAAAGAAATGAAAAAAACAGAACAACACATGTTGAAATCTCTTTCTCTAGCAGGATGCAGACATCTTTTGATCAATATGAAACTTTCTGTTATGTATATCAGCAATCTGTCCCAAAAGGTAGTGAACAACGTCGAGTGATGAAATATACAACAAAAAAGATAAGAACCATTAGAATCAATACTTCCTTCCAAAAATATTTTGACAACAATTATGGATAACTTAACAGGGAAAGTATAACAATATATTCTAGGTGCTTAACACAAGAATTCACTGATCTCACCAGTTAACCAAGAGGATGAACAAGTAAGTATGATGGTATTTTCATTGTACCTATATTTATGTCACTCCTAGCAGAACATGTTGAGAGTCTAGTCTGGAGTTATCAGATATATAAGCAAAATGAAAAAATCTGGAAGTAAGATAAATACGACATGTATAAAGTTCCACCATTATGAGTGATTAAAATTGCTTAAATACCCATCACTTTGAGTAGTAGAATTGTATGTTTCTTCTAAACCAGTGTGAAGCTCTGGATTTACTTCTCAAGGTTACTGAAAACGTCATACATATTGGTAATATACAATTATACAAAACCAGCTCTCTGTTATATATTGTAAGTGCGCAATTGATATTTCTCCCATACTCTGTTACTGAAAAAATAGAAAAAGTTTTCTATTTCCCCAGAAAAAAGAAGATTTCATTGTGTATCCATATTTATGTACATAGAATGCACAATAATGGCTACTGACACCATTGTTAGATAAAAACGAGGGGCGAGAACAACTAGTTTGGTACCTTATTGAAGTAGCGGAAATCGTTGAACTCATCACCAAAAGAATTGCCCTAATTTGAACTTTGAATCACCAGGAAACAATATTTAATTCACAAACTAAAAGCCTTCCTTCTTTGTACTTTTTTTTTTGTTGGGAGAAGAACAGAAAGTTTTTCCCTAATTTTGAGTTCTTCTATAGAACAAATATATAGAAGAGGAATTGAGAAAAAACTACCGGTGAAAACCACTGTCGCGGCCCCCTCTTTCCTCCCCTTTCAGATCGGTCAGGGTATTCGACATTATTGGAACAATTCGTTTCCTTTTGGGAAAAGGGATAAGGAATTGAAGAGTCACAACCAGAGATAGGGTAAGGGCTTGAAATTAGTTCAAGGGGAAGGTGTTAGGCATCCCTCGAAGTCCACAACTGTGGTTCCCGGTCCAAACAAACTTTGTGAACGGATAGCATATAAGCAATAAACACATAGGTAAATAAATGAAGGTTTTGAGAAGATTTGCAGTCCAAGCACACATATATGCTTAAGTTTAAAAGATTTAAAGTCTAAGCACATATATAAAATTCCGGGCGAAGACAGGGGAGAGTTTGAGAGAGAACGGAATAGGGAAGGGAAACAGGGGTGGCGGGGTTTGACAAATGAATAGGGTTTAGGGGTGTTAGGGGGTAATTAAAAAAGGCAAGATCAACGGCCAGGATTCGATCTGAGGGGATTAGGCGGGTTAAAAGATTGAGTCAAGGTATTTGGGCTGTAATTTTAATTAGGATGGGGTAAAAATTTCGGCTAAAGTCCGAAATTAAAAAAAATTAAAAGAGGCTATTTGTTAAATACCCAATTAATTTGATAAATAATTTATAAAATAGCTAAGAAATAATAAAAAAAAATTCTATTGATTCATAAAAATGATTTAAAATAGTTAGTTATATTATAAAAATACAAAATGTCATTTTCTTGTGAAATAAAGTAATTATGCACTTGTGGGCTATTATTGCAAAGTTATTGCAATTATAACCCTAAAATGTGAATGTGGCTATTCATGAAATAATTAAAGCTTAGTATAAATATAAGTGATAAAATTAAGCAAATAAAATTATCATAAAACCATTTGTGATGCAATTAGTAATTATTTATATAATAAAAATACTGGGATAAATTAATTAAAAATCCTTTAAAAATGCAGAGATTATGGAAAAATACTAATCGTTGCTCATGCATTGTTTTGAAGATATATATGCATTTTAAAAATAATATAGGAAAAAATTAGGTATCAACAGCTGCCCCTCTTTACCCGGGAAGGATGAAAAAATTATCGGGTAAAGATATGATGGCCAATTTTGACCAAGTAGGGTCATTCGAGAGACATAGGCCGCACTCTACTTTCCGTCTGCCTACATATCCCTGTTTTAAGAGGAATCAAGCCGTGTGTAGTTCTGGGTTCCCTGACGAAATATACCGATGAAGTTATAACAAAAACAGACACAAGGTTTTGAATAGGTGAAATGGTTACGGTGGGTGGTCAGGTTTGAAATACTGTGAACGAAATGGAGCGGGATTACTCCCGGTTGGGTAATGGTTGCTCATCAGGTTACCTGTAAATAAAAGACGCACTACACGCATATATCGTTGCGTAAATTTAAACGTGATGCATTCCCTTTAGACCATAAGGATTGTCTTTGGACGGTTGAGGATGACGTCTTTTGACCATGATGTCCGGGGCCATGAATTGAGAGGTAAGGGATTCGTAGACCATGAAATGGTGTTCTCGAGCCATAAAATGGTTACTCCGAACCATGACGCCTTTGAATAATGACATGCAAGTTTGAGAGAGATCCTCAGGCCATGACATGGTGTCTTCCGGCTCTGAGGATGATGCTGTTAGACTATGACGCCTTTGGACAGGTTGGTGATATTTCAGCCCATGATATGCAATAATATAATGGTGACAAGACAGAGCTTAGTCTTGCGAATTGAAGGGCGGAGCTTAGCCCGAAAGAGAGCGAAGTAGATAATGCTTGAGAGACAGCACATGGTCTCGGTGAAAAAGTAAATTGGAGGAGGATATTAGCATTATGCATATAGGAAGGTAGAGATAGCCTTATGCAAGGGAAGGCAGGCGATTAGCCTCATGCAGATAGGAAGGCAGAGATATCCTTATGCAAGGGAAGGCAGGGGATTAGCCTTATGCAGATAGGAAGGTAGAAAATTAGCCTTATGCAAGGGAAGGCAGAAGATTAGCCTTATGCAAGGGAAGGCAGGGGATTAGCCTTATGCAGATAGGAAGGTAGAAAATTAGCCTTATGCAAGGGAAGGCAGAAGATTAGCCTTATGCAAGGGAAGGCAGGGGATTAGCCTTATGCAGATAGGAAGGCAAGGAAGGCAGAGATTAGCCTTATGTAAATGGAGGTAGAGCTTAACCTCATGTAAATGTGGGACATAGTTTGGTTCCGTGCAAGATGAAGGAAGGGCTTGACCCTATGCAAAGGAACAAATAGAGAATGCTAATAGGATTTCTTAGTTGGTAATAGGTTGTGGTATTGGTGATTTTTGCGAGAACTGTGACTATGGAGCACGTTCGTTCTTTTGTGCTGATAGTAAACCTTGCATTTGCGAATGTGTTGAAGTTCGTGACTTCGAAACTTGTTTGTTCTTTATTCCTACGTCCAAAGAAAAATCGTGATTTCTGTAGATGGGAAAAGTTGGTTCGTATCCCCGCTGGCTTGCTTTCTTCGTTCTGCTTGGTCTGATGATCCTGCTTATGTCATCGGGGTAGCGTTTGCTAAACAGAGCTATATTTTGAAAATGTGCATGATTTTATAAAGACATAGTAAAATATGTTTTGAGGAATTTAGATGAACCGACGATCGTGACGTGGTTCAAGATATTGCAACCACTCATGCTACAGAATTTTGAGGGTCCTCCTCAAAATTCTGCCCTAGTTAGATGGTTGATGATTCTTACCGTTGTTCATGTTGCGATCGGCTGAACCTGCTTCAGAATTTTGAGGGTTCTTCTCAAAATTCTACCCCGGTTTCCAATTGTGGGGGGAAATGAGATTTTTATTGAATTATGACTGAACCCATAGGGATGCCTGCGTATCCCCTCTTAAACGGTAATCTGGTCGGGCGTAGTTCAATTTACATCCTTGAAGAAAAGCATAGAGAGTTACACATAATATCGTTTGACTGCATCTGAATTGATTGGCTTTGGCCAAACTTCTCCGTCCATTTCTGCAAGTATGAGAGCTCCTCCTGTCAATACTCGGTGAACCATATACGGACCTTGCGAGTTGGGAGAAAATTTCCCTTTGGTTTTTTTTTATGTAAAAAGATCTTCTATAACACCAGTTGCCCCGGTGTGAACTGTCTTGGCTTGACTCTCTTGTTGAAGGCTCTAGACATTCTATTATGATAAAGTTTACCATGACATATTGCATTCATCATTTTCCCATCTATGAGGGCCAACTGCTCGTAGCGACCTTTTATCCATTCTGCATCGGTGAGCTCAACTTCTTGTATCATTCATAAGGAAGGGATCTCCACTTCGGCAGGGATAACAACTTCCGTACCATAAATCAGTAAATAAGGAGTTGCCCCGATTGATATGCGGACTGTGGTGCGGTATCCCAGTAAGGTGAATGATAATTTTCCATGCCACTATTTGTGCTTTTCTATCATCTTTCTCAATATCTTTTTGATGTTCTTGTTGGAAGCTTCCACAACTCCATTCATCTGTGGTCTATAGGTTGTGGAATTCTTGTGCTTGATTTTGAAAGTCTTGCACATGGCTTTCATCATATCACTGTTGATATTGGAGCCGTTGTCGCATTGCATGTCACAGTCATTGGTTTATCAAGACAGGAAATAGTAATGTTGTAAGATAAAATAATGAGAGAAAATGATAGTAAATGAATACAGATCCGTTGAAACATAAAAGTGATTTTCAAATGTTTGGAACATTGGAGATATTATTGGAAAATGTAAAAAATAGAAATGCGAAAAAGGAAATCATTAGAAAAATGAAATAAATAATGCTTGTTCAGCCTTGCTACCCCGGAACTCGTCGGTCCTTGGATGGTCTGACAATCCAATTCTTCAGAAACAATCCCTTGCTCACAGTTTGGATGGTAGGGCTTTCCTCCTCCTCAATAATAACACAACAGTCCATGTCACCATCTTCCAGGAATAGATCTTTCAAAGCTGCTAGAGTTTCTTCTTCTTCTGACCCCCATATGATATCAGCTTGCCGGAAAGTCTGCTCCAAATATGGTATAGGTTGTTCGAATGGATAGTAGGGACTGCGCCATGGTGGTGACCAATCTTCGTACTCCTGCCAAGTGTATTTGTATCCCAGCCCAAAGGTGGTGCCATGGTGCTTCAACTGTATTGGTTTGGAAATCCCCTAAAGATTTTTCCCAAGTCCTCTGCCAGGCTCGTATCCACTTCAGTTCAGTATGCTTTCGATCTTATTGTCCCACCATTTGTCTTTATGCAAAGACCCACAAAATTTTCTTGTTTAAAAATAATGCCCGAATGAGTCCCCGAGTTATTTTTATTGTGGAAATTTTTAAAACGGACCTAAATTGAGTAAAAAGTACCCCGAGACTTAAAGAATAAAATTTTCCAAAAAGTAGGTGTTATGCGATGCACTATGCGATCGCATAACGTGTATGCGGACCGCATAATAGTCTCATACACGGGCAGATCACTGCCCCATTTGAGGTCAACTATGCGGTCCAATATGCGATCGCATTTCAGTGCTGCGGACCGCATAGCTGTCGCATTGTTGCCTTTGATTTTGTGAGGGAAGTTATGCGACGCATTATGCGATCGCATAACGTGTATGCGGACCGCAAAATGGTCGCATACCGGAGCAGTGTGTTTTGAATTTTGGCCCACCTTGAGGGCCATTATGCAGTCGATTATGCGGACCGCATGTCAGGAATGCGATCGCATTCCTGACTGCATTCCTGTGTCGGGCTTCTATTTTTCTAATTTTTAAAAACCGACCCCAGTTCATTAAAACACCCCTCCCCTTTATTTTTTTACCATTTTCTGATATATTAAAGAGAGGAAAGAGTGGTTTCTGGAGAGAGAAAATCCCAACTTCATCAAATTGGTCTTCCTTCGTCACTCAAGCTTGAAACTAATCAAGTAGGACACAAATTTCTTCACCCTAAGAGGTAAGCTTCTACCTCATTAACCTTAATTTCCAGATTTTGTTAAAATTAAACGTGGGTAGGATAGTTCATAAATATGGGGTTATGAATCTTGCATGCATGTACCCAATTTATCATAATCTAGTAAACGAAAATAGGTTGGAGTAACCTTTCACTAAAAATGGGTTATTTAATCTAAAGGAACACCTAGTGTTTGGTAGAAAGCTCAAATGAGTTCAAGACATGTTCATGCTTCCTAATTCTAAGTTTAAATGTGCCGCATTGTGAATTAGATTGAAGGTGCTAGAAGGTCCGGTGATTTGAGATAGAAATTAAGGAAAAATCCCGATTCGAGGTATGTATGGCTAACTTTAACATTTGTACAATCATCTTGTTGTGTCCGAGCATACTGTATGTGTACCTAGTTTGAAAATATGTTAATTGATTGTTCCAATGTGTTGAGACGTAAGATTCTATTCTCTAATTGTCCTAGTTGATTGCCATACTACCGTGCTATATGAGATTGTGAAAAGTGTTTTGATGTGCCTATCTTATTATGTGCAAAGCTCGTAAATGCTCGAGGGTATCGATATGAAAGTATGTGTTAATGAATGAAAGAATGTTAATGTGCCCAAGTGTGGGAATGTATATAATGGCTAAAGATCGCGCGTGGTAAGTAACGAAAAAGGGTATTGTGAAATGATTTAAATTAGTTGAACGATTACGACAACACCGTGTACATGAATTACTACTTGGTGAGAATTATTGTGCCTTGGGTCCAAATATATGAATTGTTGACGTGAACTTGTGATTCCTCGAAATGATAATTCTTGTGATGTAATTGTTTGTGGTTGCTGTTATGAAATATGATTGTCATGTGGGATCGGGTTGCGCGCCGCAACACGAAGTAATAAGGTTGATGGGTTGTGGTGATAAGGGTGGCCGATGTAATAAGGGTGCACGAGGTAATAAGGGTGGCCGAGGTAATAAGGATGGAATGTTATCATTATCACTACTGAAATGAAAATCTATGAGCTCTTGAATACGATGATGTTGAAAGGGGAAGAAGGACAGATTGTGAAACTTGTTTGATTTTGGTTGTTTCTTTCCACGTGTATTGATTAATTGGTTCTATTATTGTCTCTTAATTGTGTACTGTTTGGTTGTACTTGGGATAAAGTTTGTTTATACATACTAGTACAATTCCACAGTATTAACGTCCCTTTTGCCGGGGGCGCTACATCTTTTATATGGATGTCGGTGGGTCCATATCAGGTAGCTCAGCTCGTCGTTAGTGGTGCTCTCCTCATCCTTTTTCAGCTGTACTGGTGAGCCCCACTTCCTCTCAGGGCCATGTGTAGTTCATGCCATCTCCTTTTGAGTATATTATGTATTTTAAGGTATAGCTGTGGCCTTGTTGCCGGAAAGTATTTTATAAACTCCTAGTACTCTTAAAGGCTCCGTAGACACTATTTGGGTGTATATATATATTTTGGGCAGTGGTTTATTTGCTCGTAATCGTGGTCCGTATTGGGAAGTGTTGTATCTATTATGTATGCTTTGGGAAATCTAGCATATTGATGTAAAATGAGAAAAAGTTGGATTTATTGTGGTAATCACACACTTTTACGCTTATCTCACTGTTTCACATAAATAATGTATGTTATAAACATGGGGAAACGCGTTGGTTAGGTAAAGGCAAATCAGGTTTGTTTGATTGGGGTCACCCGGTTGAGTGCCGGTCGCATCCCTCGATTTTGGGGCGTGAAAAACTTGCTATCGGAGCCTAAGGTTTTAAAGTGTCCTAGGATGTCTCGGAGCCGTGTCTAGTAGAGCCTTTCTTATCGGTGTGTTGTCGACCACATCTATAATTAGGGGGATACATGGACATTTAGGAAACACCCCTCTTCATTGTTATTCTATATCGTGCAGTGAAGTGGAAAGTGAAAGTATTCTTGTCTAACTCGTACTCTGTTCCAAAATCTTCAGTGATGGCACCAAGGAAGAGAGCTCGACTCGGCCTAGAGGCCAATGCCGCCCCAAGTGTGGCCGTGAATTATGTACCCGATGGTCCGGGTGAGAGAGAATCCCCGACCTTGAATCCATCTGGCCTTTCTGTTCCAGATCAGAGTGTTCCTATTCCTGATGCTGCGGAGGGTGCTACAATCCCTCCCGCCGATAATCCTGATCCTTCTTTAGTTCTAGCTTCAGGACCCGGTACTTCCGATGGGGACCTCAGGGGAGCTATTCATATGTTGACCCAGTTAGTGGCCGCTTAGGCATAAAGATCTCATTCTGCCCCTGCGTCCTCTAGCGGAAAGGGAGATTCTGTCGGTTCTAGAGTCAACCAGTTTCTGTGGTTGGCCCCTCCAGAGTTCTCAAGTATTGATTCAGAGGCCGATCCGCAGGACTTTCTAGATGAAATGTACAAGACACTTCAGGTTATGAAGGCTACATAGATAGAGGGGGTTGACTTAGCCTCTTACAGGCTGAGGGGAGCATTGTATTCTTGGTTCGAGATGTGGGAGGATTCCTGTGGGGAGGGAAGACCTCCGGCAAGATGGGATGAGTTCGTTGATGCTTTCATGTATCACTTCTTGCCTGCCGAGACTATGGCAGCCCGTGCTATGGAGTTTCAGGTTCTCAAGAAGGGTAATATGAGTGTGTGGGAGTACCACATAGAATTTGTGAGGTTATCCAAGTACGCTCCTCCGTTGGTATCGACTATGGATGCCAGAGTTTGACGGTGTGTTCAGGGCCTTGGTTGTGAATGAAACTTCTACAGCTGCCTCGCACTCAAACATGAATTATGGTAAGATAGTGTGATTCGCCCAGGTCAGGGAGGCTAGAAAATTGAAGATAAGGTCAGTGAGGGAGAGTATTAGCAAGGCCCGGTCAGCGGGCCACTTGGGGAGTTCAGTTAGAGTAGGGAGACCAGTTCAGGGGAGAGGACCATCGGGGCCATACCAGTCTTATGCTCAGTCCTCATCCAGTGCACCGCCATCAGTGCCTTGTTATCAGCAGAGCAGTCACTGGGGGCCAAGATCAGGTAGCAGGAGACCCCATCAGCCAGGTCGTCTAGGAGGGAGGCTCCAGCAGCAGAGGAAGGCTCTGTGCCCTAAGTGTGGGAGGTTCCATACCGAGCCTTGTTACCTGGATATCCCCATGAGCTACGGGTGTGGGGTGAGAGGTCATATTCAGCGGGATTGCCGTGCGCCCAGTCAGGGCATATGTAGTGGTTTTGCTCAGCCGTTCGGTTCTTCAGTTGCCGCATCTTCAGGGCGTCCTCCAGGGCGTGGTGCAGTTAGGGGTGGAGTATGAAGTAGAGGTGGACCCAGTCGCTTCTATGCCTTGAGTGGTCGCCAGAGTGCAGAGGCTTCTCCAGATGTTATCACAAGTATTCTGACTGTTCAAGCACTAGGTGTTTATGCTCTTATTGATCCGGGGTCCTCTTTGTCATATGTTACCCCATTTATTACTTCAAGTTTTGGGATAAAACACGAACAACTTCATGAGACTTTCTCCATGTCGACTCCTATTGGTGATTCCATCACAGCCGCACGAGTCTATAGGAATTGTGTTGTCACGGTGTGTGGTCGAGATACCACGGCCGATCTCATCGAACTTGGGATGGTAGATTTCGATGTTATCATGAGGATGGATTGGCTTTACTCGTGCTTTACTAAATTCGACTACCAAACAAGAATTATGAGACTAGAGTTTCCTAAAGAGTCAGTTATTGAGTGGAAAGGGAATGGTGTGGTGCAAAAGGGTAGTTTTATTTCCTACCTTAAGGCCTCGAGGATGATTAAAAAGGGGTGTGTTTATCATTTTGGTCCGGGTTGCGGACACCACTTCAGAAGTGTCTGCCCCTGAGTCCGTCCCAATCGTGAATGAGTTTCTTGAAGTATTTCTGGAAGAGCTTCCAGGGATTCCGCCAGATAGAGAGACCGATTTTAGGATTGATGTATTGCCAGATACGCAGCCAATATCTATTCCACCATACAAAATGACGCCAGCAGAGTTGAGGGAGTTAAATGAGCAGTTGAAAGACTTATTAGAGAAGGGGTTCATTAAGACGAGTGTGTCGCCGTGGGGCGCTCTGGTTCTTTTCGTCAGGAAGAAGGATGGGTCGCTTGGATGTGTATTGGTTATCGGTAGCTCAACAAGGTCACTATCAAAAACAAGTATCCATTGCCTCGGATAGATGATTTGTTCGACCAATTGCAGGGTGCGAGGTTCTTCTCCAAAATTGATTTACTGTTAGGGTATCACCAGTTGAAGATCAGAGAGAAGGATATTCCAAAGACCGCCTTCAGAACTCGTTATGGCCATTTTGAATTTTCGGTAATGTCCTTTGGACTGACCAATGCTCCAGCAGCTTTCATGGATCTTATGAATCGAGTTTTCAAACTGTTTCTTGACTCCTTCGTGATTTATTTTATTGATGACATCCTTGTCTACTCGTGGAGTCGGAAGGATCATGCTAATCACCTCAGGGCAGTTCTGCAAACTCTTCATCAGCACCAATTGTATGCCAAGTTTTCAAAATGTGAATTTTGGCTGGAGTCAGTCACATTTTTGGGTCATGTTGTTTCCGGAGAAGGGATTAAGGTTGATCCCCAGAAGATCATAGAGGTGAAGGATTGGCCTAGACCAACGACCCCGACAGAGATTTGCAGTTTCTTGGGTCTAGTCGGGTATTATCGGAGGTTTGTGGAGGGGTTCTCTACCCTCGCCTCCCCATTGACTAAATTGACGCAGAAGGAAACTAAGTTCCAATGGTCCGACACTTGTGAGAAGAGCTTTCAAGAATTGAAATCAAGATTGACTTCAGCACCGGTGTTAACTTTGCCAGAAGGCACTGAGGTATTTGTGGTTTATTGCGATGCTTCAAGGTTTGGGTTGGGATGTGTGTTGATGCAACACGGGAATGCTATAGCCTATGATTCTAGGCAACTCAAGAATCACGAGAAGAATTATCCAACGCATGATTTAGAACTCGCTACAGTTGTGTTTGCATTAAAAATCTTGCGGCATTATTTTTATGGGGTCCATGTAGACGTGTTCTCAGACCACAGGAGTTTCCAATATTTGTTCAAGCAGAAGGAGTTGAATTTAAGGCAGTGGCGATGGTTAGAATTGCTTAAGGATTATGATATGAATATTCTGTACCATCCGGGAAAAGCAAATGTAGTGGTCGACGCTCTCAGTCGGAAGTCTATGAGTAATCTGTCTCATTTGGAGGAAGATCATAGGCCGTTGGCTCGGGAGGTTTGTCAATTGGCTAGTCTGGGGGTCTGTCTCTCGACCTCAGACGAGGGGAAAGTCATGGTGCATAATGGGGCAGAATCATCACTTGTAGCGGAAGTCAAGGAGAAGCAGTTTATTGATCCAGAATTGGCGCAGTTGAAGGAGGCAGTTCTGAATAGCAAGATTTCGACATTTTCTCTCGGGAGCGATGATGGTGCTTTGCGGTGCCAAGGAAGGTTATGTGTTCCTGATGTGGATAATCTTCGGGTGAGGGTGATGGAAGAATCTCACAATTCCAGGTATTCCGTGCACCCAGGTTCTACGAAAATGTATCAAGATTTCCGGGAAGTTTATTGGTGGAGCTGTATAAAAAGAGGTGTGGCAGACTTTGTATCTAAATGTCCTAATTTAGGTGAAGGCCAAGCATCAGAGGCCTGGTGGGTTAACTCAGCTTATGGAAATTCCAATATGGAAATGGGAAATGATCAACATGGATTTAGTGGTAGGGTTACCTCGCGCTCAGGGCAAGTTCGACTCAATTTGGGTGATAGTAGATCGACTCACGAAATCCGTTCACTTCTTGCCGGTCAAGTCCACCGATACTGCAGAACAGTACACTCAGTTGTATATCAAGGAAATAGTCAGGCTTCATGGTACTCCAGTTTCTGTTATCTCAGACCGAGGAGCCCAGTTCACGGCTAATTTTTTGAGGAAATTTCAGCAAGGTTTGGGTAATCAGGTAAATCGCAGCACAACTTTCCATCCCCAGACTGATGGTCAGGCAGAGCGGACTATTCAGACGCTTGAAGATACGTTACGAGCTTGTGTGTTGGACTTCAAGGGTAGTTGGGATGATCATTTACCGCTTATCGAATTTTCTTACAATAATAGCTTCCACGCTAGTATTCAGATGGCCCCATTTGAGGCATTGTACGGAAGGAGGTGTAGATCTCTGATTGGGTGGTTCGAGGTTGGTGAAGCAGAATTTTTAGGGCCAGATCTTGTGCACCAGGCATTGGAAAAAGTCAGGGTCATTCGGGAGAAGCTGAAAACCGCTCAGAGTCGTAAAAAATCCTATGCGGACGTTCGTCGAAGAGAATTTGAATTCCAAGTAGAGGATTGGGTATTCTCGAAGGTATCTCCCATGAAGGGAGTGATGCGGTTTGGGAAGAAAAGGAAATTGAGCCCAAGGTATGTCGGGCCATATCAGATTGCTCAAATGATAGAACACGTGGCTTATAGGTTGGAATTATCCCCTGAATTGTCATTAGTGCACTCGGTGTTCCACGTGTCCATGTTGAAGAAAGTGGTTGGAGGTCCATCAGCCATCGTGCCAGTTGAGATTATTGAGGTTAATGGAGAATTATTGTATGAAGAGGTTCCGGTTTCCATTTTTGATACACAAGTCCGTAGATTGAGGAACAAAGAATTTGCTTCAGTTAAAGTATTGTGGCGAAGTAAGCACGTTGAGGAAGCCACGTGGGAAGTGGAAGATGTGATGAAAGAAAAATATCCTCATTTGGTTGAATAAGTCTAGTAGTGTTCGTCAGAACTGCCATCTCTAAGAAAATTATATTTTATGTTCGTTTTCGTGCAAAAGCACCCCATCTTCCCCTAATTTCCTTATTGTGGTAATTTCTCAATGTGTGCTAAAACTAAACCCGTTGTTCTATTTGGATAGCGTGCAACCCTTGAGGTAAATGAAAGTTTTGTGGAATGTATGTGTTAGGAAGTGATTAATAGTACAGTAGGTTAGTAATTATTAATTGAAATGAATATAGTATATTGAGGTGATTGGGTTGTATGGGACTCATTAAAACGACCAAGTTATGTGCGAAAATGTGAATCATGTGCAAATTTGTGGTATAAGGAGAAAGAACTATGTGTAGTTGACAAAATGATTGAATATTTGCAAATTGTTGAGGTAACAATGATGTGTGTGAGTTATTGAGTGATTAAAAATGTGTAATGGTGCTTGGAAATGTGTTTCGGGGGCTCTCTGACAAGTAGACAGGTCTAATTACAAAGGGAACTCTGGCGAAATTTTTCTGAAATATTGGAGTTAGTAAAAATCTGGAAGTTGCATATCATGCTTTCAAAACTAAATGATTTCTAAAAACCCTCATTCGAGGACGAATGATTTTTAAGGGGGGGGATGTAAAGACCCGTAAAATTTTCATGTTTAAAAATAATTCCCGAATGAGTCCCCGAGTTGTTTTTATTGTGGAAAATTTTAAAACGGACCAAAATTGAGTAAAAAGTACCTCAAGTCTTAAAGAATAAAATTTTCCAGAAAGTGGGTGTTATGCGACGCACTATGCGATCGCATAACGTGTATGCGGATCGCATAACGTGTATGCGGACCGCATAATGGTCGCATACCCGGGAAGATCACTGCCCCATTTGAGGTTAGCTATGCAGTCCAATGTGTGATCGCATTTCAGTTCTGCAGACCGCATATCTGTCGCATTGTTGCCTTTGATTTTGGGAGGGAAGTTATGCGACGCATTATGTGATCACATAACGTGTATGCGGACCGCACAATGGTCGCATACCTGGCAGTGTGTTTTGAATTTTGGCCCATCTCAAGGGCCATTATGCGGTCGATTCTGCGGACCGCATGTCAGGAATGCGATCGCATTCCTGACTGCATTCTTGTGTCAGGCCCTATTTTTCTAATTTTTAAAACCCGACCCCAAGTCATTAAAACACCCCTCCCCTTAAATTTTTAACCAGTTTTTGATATATTAGAGAGAGGAAAGAGTGGGTTCTAGAGAGAGAAAGTCCCAACTTCATCAAATTGGTCTTCCTTCATCA